>JACXGI010011319.1:0-25281 GCA_016801175.1 Esox masquinongy | reverse complement strand
TGTTAAAATGCCAGGTTTTTGTGATGTAAAAGAATGAGACAAAGATAAATCATGTCAGAACTTTTTCCACTTTTAATGTGACCTATAATGTGAACAATTCAATTGAAAAACAAACTGAAATCTTCGAGGGGGAAAAATGAAAAATAAAAACCTTACAATAACCTGGTTGCATAAGTGTGCACACCCTCTTATAACTGGGCATGTGGCTGTGTTCAGAATTAACCAATCACATTCAAACTCATGTTAAATAGAAGTCATTACACACCTGCCATCATTTAAAGTGACTCTGATTAATCACAAAAAGTTCAGCTGTTCCAGGAGGATTTTCCTGACATTTTCTTAGTTGCATCTCAGAGCAAAAACCATGGTCTGCAGACAGCTTCCAAAGCATCAGAGGGATCTCATTGTTGAAAGATATCAGTCAGGAGAAGGTTACAAAAGAATTTCCAAAGCATTAGACATACCATGGAACACAGTGAAGACAGTCATCATCAAGTGGAGAAAATATGGCACAACAGAGACATTACCAAGAACTGGACGTCCCTCCAAAATTGATGAAAAGACGAGAAGAAAACTGGTCAGGGAGGCTTCCAAGAGGCCTACAGCAACATTCAAGGAACTGCAGGAATTTGTGGCAAGTACTGGCTGTGTGCTACATGTGGCAACAACTTCCTGTATTCTTCATATGAATGGGCTATGGGGTAGGGTGGCAAGATGGAAGCCTTTTCTTTCAAAGAAAAACATCCAAGCCCGGCTGAAGTTTGCAAAAACAAACATCAAGTCTCCCAAAAGCGCGTGGGAAAATGTGTTATGGTCTGATGAAACCAAGGTTGAACTTTTTGGCCATAATTCCAAAAGGTATGTTTGGCGCAAAAACAACACTGCACATCACCCAAAGAACACCATACCCACAGTGAAGCATGGTGGTGGCAGCATTATGCTTTGGGGCTGTTTTTCTTCATCTGGAACCGGGGCCTTAGTCAGGGTGGAGGGAATTATGAACAGTTCCAAATACCAGGCAATTTTGGCACAAAACCTTCAGGCGTCCGTTAGAAAGCTGAAGAGGAAGTTAACCTTTCAGCACGACAACGACCCAAAGCACACATCCAAATCCACAAAAGCATGGCTTCACCAGAAGAAGATTAACGTTTTGAAATGGCCCAGCCAGAGCCCAGATCTGAATCCAATTGAACATCTGTGGGGTGATCTGAAGAGGGCTGTGCACAGGAGATGTCCTAGCAATCTGACAGATTTGGAGCGCTTTTGCAAAGAAGAGTGGGCAAATATTGCTACGTCAAGATGTGCCATGCTAATAGACTCCTACCCAAAAAGACTGAGTGCTGTAATAAAATCAAAAGGTGCTTCAACAAAGTATTAGTTTAAGGGTGTGCACACTTATGCAACCAGGTTATTGTGAGTTTTTTATTTTTCCCCCTCATAGATTTCAGTTTGTTTTTCAATTGAATTGTTCACGTTATAGGTCACATTAAAGGTGGAAAATGTTTTGACATGATTTATCCTTGTCTCGTTCTTTTACATCACAAGAACCTGGCATTTTAACAGGGGTGTGTAGACTTTTTATATCCACTGTATATTACCAATTCTTTAAGGGTATGCAAACTTTTGAGCACAGCTGTATATTGATGAACACAGTCTAATGTGAGATTTGTCAGTTCCTGCGCTTATTTCATCCCATGTCAAGTGCTGGTATAAACACACAATGTAAATCTCTGTACACACATGAACACAATTTTCATAACAGCTTTCATAACATGCTTTTAGTAGACTTTCAGTCGATTAAATGAACTATCAGTTCAATTCTTTCAATTCAGATTATTGGTGGGCTACCATCTTCACCCCATCGCCACATCCTTATGTAATGTAATAATTGGATTCCAGAAAAAAATCCAATTTTGTTGATGTGGTGGGGTGTGTAATAATTAGTTTAATTACAAATGTTTTTTTATTTAAATTAATCAGCAGACTGGAGTCTTCACAATCTTTGCGAACTGAGCCTACAACTGGGTTGTCGCAATTATTACATAACTGCCTGATCGTAATTATTTGAGCCAGATCACAATTGTTTTTATAGACAGCGATCTTCATGCACAACATTTTGATTCCAAAATCATATGTTTCCAATCTGAATAAGGGATTTCATGACAATGTGAGTAACGTCTCAACAAATAGCCTACCACGCAAATTATGTCAGTTTCCATAGGATGTCTTGCCCACGCGTGCAGGAGCGCATTTGACATGCTTGACATATGAATTTACTGAAACTTGTTTGCTTCTTAATTTCAGGATGTTTAAACCTAGTTTAGAATGGTTTTGCAATGCACTGTAATGTAGCCTAATTTCACAACATTATTAGGCCTATTAAACAAACACGTTTTGCTTATTTGTCGCATCAACTCTTATATACAAAAGAACAACACTCAAGGGTATGTTAAATATTTTGGCTAATAGGCCATGTCGATTTTTGTCATTTCCAACCATATTTCCTAATTAGATAATGTCCATTAAAATGTATGGATATAAATTTGTTGCATTGCATAAACCTTGAAACCCCATTTTGCTCAGTCATATGACCGAACACTCACTAATGTCTTACTGTAAGAGCGAGCAGAGGCTCGCTGTTTTCTTGGCTACATGTGATATAGGTCATACAATATTAGGCTATCTAATATGCTTTTATTCAATGTATTTAATTATTTGGCATATTTCCCTCTGGACATTTTGGCCGTTAATATTTTCATCTGCATGACAACTACACCACCTGCATTTGCCGGCTAACATAAACCCTGGCATGCACGCGCGCTCGCAAACACACACACTAATCAATACTACCAAAATGTTGCACCATCTGGTGACAAATAAGCCATTTTTTATGCGCCACCTGGTGACAGCTTTAAAAAAATAAAATAAAAATGTTGGATAGCGCGTTTGGCAGAAATTCAGGCAAAATGGCTTTAAATTAGCTTTTCCATTCGTTATTTTTACATAAAAAAAATACTAGGGGATAAAGCATGCATATGTCGGAGCATTCCTAAACAGAGCTTCCTCCTTTAACGAGTGCCGCGAAAACAAATTGACCCCTTCCAGTGCTTCTAGTGTTAATACACTAATTACAAATTTTAGCAATTATACATTTTTGTAATAAAAATACACCGTTTCTTCAACAAAATCTACAATGAGGCAATCGTAATTTTGATTTACTGCTATTTGTCTGTTAATAAAAAACTACCAAGGTTCAGCATTCAAAGCCAGTTGTAACAGGGAGAGTCACAGAGAACTAACATAGGAAGTAAATTCAGGGGCCTACTGGGCATTTTATTAACTAAAAGAGCAGGATGAGGGGACAAAGTGATGGAGAAATCAAAATCAAGAGACAAACCCCTTTTATGGGGAGGCGGCTTCATCTCTGGGGGGGCCTCCGGTTGGTGGTTTGGGAGTAATCGGCACTGGCAGTCATATCTTTGACGGCTGCTCCAGCACCCTCACCTCCTGGCCATCTTCCTCCTCCCCTTGTAGCCTTCTCTTTTCCATTTTCTTTGCTTCTGCCCTCCACCCCGAGCCTGAGTGCCTTAAATTCATCGTCTGATGAGGTTTCAAGGGAAGGGAGGTATGTAGGGCTACTAGACGGAGGCTGGCCCAGCCAGTAGCTTCCGGAATCTTCTGGAAGCTACCACAATTTCCTGTTGGGGGCGTTGGTGTGATGCTGATTTATGGGGTGCAGGTGCGTTCTTCCCAAAAAATATAGAGGCCGCTTGCCTAAAAAAAAAAACGTCAACCAGAGAACACTCTAGAAATTCGATTTAGAAGACCAATAGAAACATTTTAAAATAGTAGTTATTTTTGAAACACCGGTGTCGATTATGCCAATGCCAGGTGTTCTGTGCCTGGCTGTTGTAATTACAAGCAATGCTCATAAAAAAAATGTTGCTCAACTTTCTTCCTTTTTCAGTACATTTTTGATGATATTGCGCAATACATAACACATTTAATCTGTTTTGGGTTTGGGTCAAATGAAGAAATCCACAGTAATGTATCTGGTTGGGGATTCAGGCTTTAAATAGAGTGGGTATAGAAAGTCACCACCGTTCAAAATGTTCACCTTTGTTGCCTACCAGCCTGAAATGAAAACACATAAAATCTGACTTTACATCTTTTTTTACACTCAGTAACCCAGAATATCCAAGTGTAAATGAAATTCTAATAAACCCTTGCATGCACGCGCCCTTGTAAACCCAAACTCTAATCAATATTACCAAAATGTTGCACCATCTGGTGACAAATAAGCCATTTTTATGCGCCACCCGGTGACAGCTTTAAAAAATAAAATAAAAATGTCGGATAGAGCGTCTGGCAGAAATGGCTTTAAATTAGCTTTTCCATTCATTATTTTTTATTTCTAAGCACGATTGAGGCGCGAGCGCGTTTATTCACTGCTCTGTAACCGTAAAAGTTAGATGCTTCATTCTTCTTCCACGTTAATAGGGATATTCTGCTGCAAATAACAACGTCTCGTTTGTGTACTTTCGTCAACCAGAAGCCCCACAATCGCGATCATAAAAACCTCTAGTTGACGCGCCGGCGCGTCCAGGTCACACATTTTTATTAATTGCTCCGGAACGGTAGAAGCTAGGGGCTTCATTTCTTTTCCACGGGAACAACGACATTCCGCTGCAAATAACATCGTCTCATTTGTGTACTTTCGTAAACCAGAAGCCCTGCAATCGTGATCACAAATATTGATCACCTATAGTCCTTCAGGATTTCAGCAGCAGCCCTAACTAATTATACTTGATCTTTTTCTGTAGTTTAGAAGTCTACAATACATAAACCAATCCAATGCGAAGTCTATCCATGTCACCCCCTCCCCAAAAATAGAGTGAAAGAGCAAGCGAACTCGCCAGGGGGAGAGGCGAGTGTCGGACTTACCATGCTCCCAATAAAGTCATTATGCACATGGATTGCATTGAAGACGCGTTCAGTTGCTACAAGCAATTGTTTTGAGAAAAAAGAAATGCCCAAATGGCGAAAGAAGTGGAATAAATGATTATGGAGAGCGAGGATAGTGAAAATGGGTCTGAATGTAAACAACATGTACACAATTTCAAATCATTTAAAGTAGCCTACTTGAAAATATAGAAAAGTCATTTGAACAATTGTATTGATGAAAAACAGTAACATGTAATATGTTTGCTGAATTGATAAGTGGTGTTCGTTGGTATTTCATTTTGTGAATAATTATTTAGCGTAATACATTTGTGGAATCTTAATCTTCAGTAAAATAAGCAGAGAAAATTCAAATAGAGATGATAGGATGTGTATGTGATTTTGTTTCTTTCTCCTAATAAAAACAGTAACATGTAATACCTTTGCTGAATTGATAATTGGTGATCATTGGTATTTCATTTCGTGAATAATTATTTAGCGTAATGTATTTGTAGAATCTTAATCTTCTTTAAAATAAGCAGAGAAAATTCAAAGAGAGGTGATAGGATGTGTATGCAATTTTGTTTCTCTCCTAATAAAAACAGTAACGTGTAATACTTTTGTTGAACTGGTAATTGGAGATTGGTAAAGAATGTTTGGTATTTCGTTTTGTGAATATTTATTTAGATTTACATTTAATGAATTAGCCTACACAAGAAGCCGAATCTGTTAAAAAACGGTAACATGTGATACATATGTTGAATTGTCAAGTAGCCTATATCGTTTGTATTATGTTTCAGTAATAGCCAAATTAAATTGTTGAATGGTCATGGAAATCTTGTATTTCAAGTTCATTCAAATTCAGCCAAGGCTCTATCATTCATCTGGGAGTATCGCGCATTCATCCATTGACATCATGCATTCAGTGAGGCGTGATTAGTGCCTGGGTACCATTAGCGGCTGACTGGGTACCAACGCTAAGTGCCATGGGCTGTTGGCCGATTAAGTCGGAAAACAGGGTAAAAAACAGGTAAATAGTCTCTAATGAGTTTTCCGTTTTTGAGTTTATAATTCTGACAACGGAACAATTTAATATACGCTTGTTTAGGAAAAGTCATGGAAGGAGGAGGGTGTAGCTTTCAAAATGGCAATTTTATATTAATTACAAACTCAAACACCAATTGGCGTAGGCATTTGGCGGTCTTAGTGTAAAAAGTTTTTTAATGTTTTTACCATGACCTATAAGAGGCTCCATAGAATTTTCTTAGGTGCGAAAAAATAACCTCAACGTAATAACACATGCAATGGGGTAATAGAGATGATTCAGCGTTGTGTCTCCCCATGACTGGTAAATTATTATTTTGTGGCTCAGCAGTGTCATGTAATAGCCTAATAATGATGAGTGCAGCTCTGCTACCTAAAAAATAGCTTATAGATATAACATGGGTATGTAAGACATGGCTGTGGATGTTGTATAGGCTGTGGTGCCATCTACTTGATCTTATATATGTTGTTTTGTTTAGCCTTCCCTCTGACTATTCAAAAGAACACGTTGTGACCTATAGGTCCAATCACTTCTCAGACGTTCTGATTTGTGTGTTTGTCGTTCATTTGTTAACTTGTACCAGTCAATTAGCTGACTAATTTTTCTTTATTGTAGAGGTAACTGCTAATGGCTGAAGTAGGAGGAATTGTGTCTACACAGAACCAACCAAATGCCTCTAAACTAATGGACTGGACACTGTAGGCAAAAATGCCTCTAAACAATCATTAATTGAAGATGGCTGCAGTACAGGTCTGGTAGAGCATCACAAGACAATACAATAGGTAGTCATTGAACTGAAAGGATTTGCAACCAAGTAATAAATATGACGACTTTATTTAAGATTATGTTCATTTGTCCAATAACTTTTGGTCCCCTGAAATGGGGGGACTATGTATTAAAAGGGCTGTAACTCCTACCCAGTTCACAGGTTATGGATGTAAATACCCTCCAATTAAAGCAGACAGTGTGCCCTTTAAGTTTTTATGTCATACTTTCATTTCAAATCTAATGTGCTAGAGTTGCAGAGCCAAAACAGAAAAACATGTTTAACTGTCTGAATACTTATGGACTGCACTGCACAGTAGCTCACATAGTTTTCTACCACAGCACAAGCTAAAGGGGTGCAAAACTTGGCAGAAAGATTGACTCAAACAGCTTATGTTGGGTATGGGGAAAAGGCTGGCATAATGTTAAGCACCCTCATAGGAATGGCATGAAAGAACACAGGTTAGCCCGTTACTTTTATAAAAGTTATCAGCATTAACGAGATAGTACTGTACTGTATTGATGAAAAATAGGGGAGCCCACCATCCTGAGAGACCAAGGGTGGTAGGTCTATCCAGTGACTTGCCATTTACTTACATGCCTCTGGGCCAGACTACACTGAAACATAGGACCTACTTACAGTGAGGGAAAAAAGTATTTGATCCCCTGCTGATTTTGTACGTTTGCACACTGACAAAGAAATGATCAGCCTATAATTTTAATGGTAGGTTTATTTGAACAGTGAGAGACAGAATAACAACAAAAAATCCAGAAAAACGCAAGTCAAAAATGTTATAAATTGATTTGCATTTTAATAAGTGAAATAAGTATTTGGTCCCCTCTCAATCAGAAAGATTTCTGGCTCCCAGGTGTCTTTTATACAGGTGTTACGCATGCAGGTACCCTGTATGCGCGTTTGTGTTTTTTCCCCTCCTGACCTTTCCCCAGGTGTCCCTTATGTTCCTGATTATGCTCGTTGGTGTTTCCCACCTGGCAGTCATGAGTGCAGCGCCTGACTGCTGAGGTGGACCAATCAGTGGACAACCCTCCTAATTCCTTTTTCCATTAACCAATCACATCACACATCCCTTGTTTAAAAACGCAGTCAGTTGGTTCTCCCAGAGAGACTCTTTTGATTTACCCCACATGGACATAGACATTCTTGAGATACATAGCTTTTTTGATAGACAGACACTTTGCTCATACATACATCACTTAGTTTAGCACATACATCTCACTTCGTCCTGTTTCATGTGAGTATGTATTGCTTGTGGTGTTTTGTTTGGTGTTGTCTAGTCAATTGTTTGCTATTTAGTGTGCTATTATATCTATTTTGTGCTATTTAGTCCTCGTTCAACCTGTGTGTTTTTGTTTGTCCCTGTGTCCCTGGGAAAAGGTTTTTTTTAGCAAGTCGCCCTTGGGCATACACAACCCGTAGGAAAACATTGTCTAAAAACACTAGTTAGAACTGAGCGGACCACCCACTGTATTTTTGTATTGGTTAGTAGTCAGCTAAGCAGTTCTTGAGGAAGGCAAGTTCAGTTTAGGGGTGTTGGACCATATTATTTCATTTCTTGGTTCCAGCTCAGCCCATTTTCCCTTCCTCCTTTACCGTATGTTTATAATAAACGTTTTATGTTTGACGGTAGCTTTGGTTGTCTGTGTCGTTTGTTCTCACTGTTCATTTACACTAATTTGCATGAGTTTTATGTTACGGTCTCTGTACCATCCACCCTAGACTACTAGAGCCACAGGGTTCGTAACAACAGGTAACGAGCTGAGATTAGGAGCATACTCTTAAAGGGAGTGCTCCTAATCTCAGCTTGTTACCTGTATAACAGACACCTGTCCATAGAAGCATTCAATCAATCAGATTCCAAACTCTCCACCATGGCGAAGACCAAAGAGCTGTCCAAGGATGTCAGGGACAAGATTGTAGACCTACACAAGGCTGGAATGGGCTACAAGACCATCGCCAAGCAGCTTGGTGAGAAGGTGACAACAGTTGGTGCGATTATTCGCAAATGGAAGAAACACAAAAGAACTGTCAATCTCCTTCGGTCTGGGGCTCCATCTCACCTCGTGGAGTTGCAATGATCATGAGAACGGTGAGGAATCAGCCCAGAACTACACGGGAGGATCTTGTCAATGATCTCAAGGCAGCTGGGACCATAGTCACCAAGAAAACAATTGGTAACACCCTATGTCGTGAAGGACTGAAATCCTGCAGCGCCCGCAAGGTCCCCCTGCTCAAGAAAGCACATGTACAGGCCCATCTGAAGTTTGCCAATAAACATCTAAATGATTCAGAGGAGAACAGGGTGAAAGTGTTGTGGACAGATGAGACCAAATTCAAGCTCTTTGGCATCAACTCAACTTGCCGTGTTTGGAGGAGAAGGAATGCTGCCTATGACCCCAAGAACACCATCCCAACCGTCAAACATGGAAGTGGAAACATAATGCTTTGGTGGTGTTCACCGCATCAAAGGGACGATGGACGGGGCCATGTACCGTCAAATCTTGGGTGAGAACCTCCTTCCCTCAGACAGAGCATTGAAAATGGATCGTGGATGGGTATTCCAGCATGACAATGACCCAAAAGACACGGCCAAGGCAACAAAGGAGTGGCACAACAAAAAGCACATTAAGGTCCTGGAGTGGCCTAGCCAGTCTCCAGACCTTAATCCCATAGAAAATCTGTGGAGGGAGCTAAAGGTTCGAGTTGCCAAACGTCAGCCTCGAAACCTTAACGACTTGGAGAAGATCTGCAAAGAGGAGTGGGACAAAATCCCTCCTGAGATGTGTGCAAACCTGGTGGCCAACTACAAGAAACGTCTGACCTCTGTGATTGCCAATAAGGGTTTTGCCACCAAGTACTAAGTCATGTTTTGCAGAGGGGTCGAATACTTATTTCACTCACTAAAATGCAAATCAATTTATAACATTTTTGACATGCGTTTTTCTGGATTTTTTTGTTGTTGTTCTGTCTCTCACTATTCAAATAAACCTACCATTAAAATTATAGACTGATCATTTCATTGTCAGTGGGCAAACGTACAAAATCAGCAGGGGATCAAATACTTTTTTCCCCTCACTTTATTGTATAGTGAAAACTGAACGCTGAGGACCACAGAAATGTAAAGGTAATTTACCACCTTCACAACTGTGGGGTAGTATTTTAAAACAGATTTACACATGTTTAAGTTTAGTTCGTTGTGAGGTGGTTAACAGAATTGTTTTACTTAATCTGATTTCCTCAGGTAGGTGGAATCTGGAAAGGCATTCAGGATTCTTTAGTTTGTCTGATAACATATAGCATGGCTTTTAAATTGGAAAGTCCTTGGCAGGGGTCCAAGACAATTCGTGTTGTGGTTGTAAACGTAGTAAAACGGAAGTACACTTTCACAATATCTGTTCCATTTGAGAAAACGAGATCCACTGTATGATTCTAACAATGCGCATGCCCTAAGAGATGGAGCAGATCAGTCGACTCCTCCATGTGAATACTGATGTCCAGAAAACGTATATTGTTACTAGCCATGAGTACTACATGTAATAGGAAGATAATTCAGTGAGGATTGCAGTATACAGTCCAGGGGTCCTGTAAACAGTAGCTAAAAGAAGTGATTGTAAAGGCAACATACATTTCATAAACAGAACCTCAAAAGACTAAAATGTACTGTGCATATTGTAAAAAGACATTCCCTAAAACAACAAATGAGCAAAGGAACAACTTATGCGAGAACTTTCCAAAGCCACTTACATATTTGAGACTTAAGTCACCTTACCACCTGCATTCTAAATGATAGATTTCCAGGATAATATGGAACATAGTATCCTTTGGAAATTATTTTATTTTAGGATTTTGACATTTGTGTGGTATTGCCTACTAATCATTCTGGGTGGTGGAATGAATCCAATCAGATAAACCAATGCCCCTCACAGTTTGCCACATAACTACACACATAAAACACAAACAAGTGCTGTAACAAATCCATAGCACAAGATAGTGAACCTGTGCAGGCCTCCACTCAAAACTATTACATAAAGCATGCTACCTTTATACCATCATTGTACCATGGTGTCTGGCTCTAGCTACTTAACAGTGCTAATTGTGTCGCCTCCATATAGGTCCCGTCTAGCTCAGTTCCAGTTTGACTGCAAACCAGCTGAGTCGTCTGCCAATGGCTGCAAGCATGGGAACTATGGAGACTGTTTACTGGCCTACACAGGCCTGATAGGTGGGTACGAAGTTGTTGAGAATGAATGTGAAATGGATTGTAGAAAGGCAAATGAGGGGAGAAAATATAAGAGGGTGAATCGATGAATAAAGGAAAGATGAAATATTTAACATGCAAAATGTGTGTGGATGCAACATTAATAGCTACGGTGTACTGAAAAGGAGAAGGCAGTTACAGAAGTGTGGGTAGGACAGAAACTGATTCATGTAGAGAAGAAAACAGTGTGAAAGGAAACCCTTGAGAGGGGAGATTGAAGTCACTTTTTAAGGATATTTCCCTGTGGATTTTAGAAATAGCAGGAGCGGAGTACAACTTTTTGACCTAATGTTAACCCCACGAACGTGCCGAGGTGTTGTTTTGTTTGTTATTTCAACCTCATTGCTAATTGCAGGTGGAAATGCTTATTCTTTCCTAATCCTAACCCTATTCTGCAGGTACCAGATTGCATTTGGACCTCTCAAAATGTTTTAGATATACCATCCACTAGGGGCAATGTTGGCAGGTACATACTGTATGAGTAAATATTACCATCTAGTGGCTTTCTAGGGTCTTCTTCGCGAGTGAGGGGACAATGGAACGGGAGCTTGGCCGGAGAATCGGAGCAGCGGGGGCGGTATTGCATTCGCTTTACCGCACCGTTGTGATGAAAAGAGAGCTGAGCCGGAAGGCAAAGCTCTCGATATACCGGTCAATTTTTGTTCCTACCCTCATCTATGGCCATGAAGGCTGGGTCATGACCGAAAAAACGAGATCGCGAGTACAAGCGGCTGAAATGGGTTTTCTCAGAAGGGTGGTTGGCGTCTCCCTTAGAGATAGGGTGAGAAGCTCAGTCATCCGTGAGGAACTCGGAGTAGAGCCGCTGCTCCTTTGCATCGAAAGGGGCCAGTTGAGGTGGTTCGGGCTTCTGGTAAGGATGCCCCCAGGCCGTCTCCCTAGGGAGGTGTTCCAGGCACGTCCAGCTGGGAGGAGACCTCGGGGTAGGCCCAGGACTAGGTGGAGAGATTATATTTCGACACTGGCCTGGGAACGCCTCGGGATCCCCCAGTCAGAGCTGGCAAATGTGGCTCGGGAAAGGGAGGTTTGGGGTCCCCTGCTGGAGCTGCTGCCCCCGCGACCCGATACTGGATAAGCGGATGAAGATGATGATGATGATGCTTTCTAGGGTGTTGCAGAGCTGGTAGATGGATGTTCAAGCTATCAACTTAGGCTTGGAGATGCTCCTGTCATGTGCTTGTTTTTTGGTTTTAAATCTTTCCAAATACTTAACTGTTTAACCATTCAAAGTGAATACCTAAGCTTAACCATCAAATTGCTTCTGTTTAGCCCCATCCTTTACATTGACCCATTTTGGTTTCACTTTGACAAAGTTTGACTGACAGCTAAAATTGACGCCATGAGTTGGTATATCTTAGCTGTCAGTCAAACCAAAATGGGTCAAGCCATTGACAGATATGCGACAACATGACATTATTAATATATCTAGCTGTGCCATAATTATTTAGCTGCAATGTTGCTAAGGGTAGTCAGTTTATTTGGAGATAAAGTTGCAGCTGCTACATGTACTGTGACCATAGTAAGAAGTTAGTAGGGTTTTAAGAGTAGACCCTATTTGTAGATGTTTTAAAGCAGTATGTACTGTATATAATATGGATGCCATGATATGCATAAGGACATCTTCAACCAGATTCTAAAGAGTAAAGGCTGTTATTACCCTTTTCAGAATTGTCTTTGATTAATGGAGGCTTTGCTTTGTGCACTTGGCCAAAGAACGGCCATTTCTTTTTCATGTTCTTTAAAAGAGCACAATGCAACCTAATGCATTTCAAGAGCATCCAATGTTGCCCCTCAGCACAAACAAACACTTGACATTTTCATTCTTGCCTGTATTTATTAAGCACTTGAAAACTCTCCACTCCATTTTAAAACTTGGGAGAGAAATAGCACATAAAAAACGCTTCCAACCATCTTCAAAGGAAGTGCAAATTGAAGTGCCTTTGACTCCATAAAAGCCAAAGATATTTGGCAACAATGGCCCTCAACAAACCTTAACTCATATATCTGCCTTTCTACTAATTTCTTGAACAATATTCCCCTAATAATGTGCAAGTGATCTGTGAATTGTAAATACTGTTATTTAAAAACATAAATGTTTTAGGCTGTATAACATTGTAAAAAAGAATGTCGTAACAATGGGTTTTTAGAGGGAATTAATATTTGATACTAAACTGAGCACACATTGTTTCTGCAGGCAGTTCGATTACTCCCAACTATGTGGATAACTCCACATCTAGCGTTGCCCCATGGTGCTCCTGCTCTGCCAGTGGAAACCAGAGAGAAGAATGTACCAACTTTCTGGAATACTTCACCCACAACATCTGTCTCAGTGAGTGGCTCTCAATGGCTCCCGATCCATAATGTCATGACAGAAAGTCTTCTCCAATTGCTGCATCTCAGAAAACACCTTATTCTTAAGTTAGGGCCCTTATTTTGACAGGGTTCCATAGGGCTCTGGTTACAGTTAGTGCACTAAATGGGAATATAGAAGCATTTGTAAGCAGCCTTAGTGTATGGTTATGTTTACTAGGCCCAAAATTGGAAAAAACTGCAAACGGCACAACCTGAACCATAAACAACATGACTTGTTTTGCTGTACAACACATTGAAACCTTTTGTTGTAGAATTCCTGGTAACACTTTATAATAAAGTCACCTTTTTATAGTGGTTATGCTTACCCTATTAAGGGGTACCTAATCGTTTGTAAATGCATTGTCAACCATTAATTAGCACCCCACCTTCAATAACATCTGAATTCAATGTTATTCTTCATGTATGTTGAGTGCTCTGATGAAACAGAGATATCCTTGATCAATGTTGGATGTTTTGTTCTTCATGCCCAACATTATTGACAGACCATGTCTGAACTGTTTCTCTCATGCACATGGCTGCAGGAACGTTTTGATCAGGGGGTGCTGATAATGATTGAATGCGAGAGTAGTGACGCTTGTCTCGCAAACAGACAAACAAACTACATGCATACCTCAGTAGCAGTCAAACAGTAAAAGTGTATTTCGGAATCTCATCAGGGGTTGCTGAGGCTATGACTGGGGGGCTGCAGCACCCCCAGCATAACTACTTCCCATGGTTATGTACGTGAATGTTGTGAAGTCTACCCAACTACTGCCTCAACATATCTAAGCTCTGAGCTTGAACTCTTAAATATCTATGCATTATTATCGTTACCAAAATCTATTACTGCTGAAAGACTACCTTGTTTTAAAGTTGCATTCTGTGAACACTTGTAGATTTATAAACATTTAATACAGGCAAACAATTAATATCTAAATATAATAGTAAATTTGAAAGTTTCCATTTCAGTAGAATTAAATGATATGCAAAGACTTCATGGAACATAACAAAACATAGAAATCATTCATAGTTGAATAGCCATCATGACCTATAAAGCAAAGATATACTGAGTTCCGGGGATTTTGCTAGAGACTACTGGTAAACCTCTTTACTTGAGTCTTATTTTTTGGTTGAATTATTATTTTTGAGAAAAATCTGTTATTTAGTCTACAAAAGTATGCTTTTGCAATTATCCCAACAAACAACATTGCTGCGTCCAATTGAGTCCAAAGGCTTAGAAAAAACATTGTATTCTAATTATCAGTTTGGACTGAATGCAGCTCCTGTCTTGTTTCCAAATGGTATTTTATGATGATTAAAATTAGGGGATGATGTTATACCTTGTTACAGCATAGCTTATATGCATTAATGAATACCTATGCCTAGTGACAACATCAAATTAGGCTCAATATGAGGAGCAAAAGGAGCCACATTATAAAAAATATAATTTGACAGGGGGCAAATACAATACAATAAGACAGATGCGTCCCACATCAGTTAACACCCTGTAGGCTGAACAGCAATGAAGGAAGATGTGTTAAAAAGAGTTATCTTCTCTGTGGGAAAATTACCAGTCTTGTGCTCCCTTACTGGCTCTTCCTTTCACTATCTCTTTCTCTCCTTGTTTCTGTCTTTCTGTCACTCTCTCTTTCGCCATCTCTCTCTCTCTCCCTCTCTCTCATTAATAACCCTCTTCATGCTGTATCCTTGGTAATTCCCCCTGGGTTTTCACTGTACCTTCCCTGAGTGAATAGGAAATATGTTAGCCATGTGATTCTAAAGTTTTTGCATATTCATGAATGTACGCTCTCTGTCTTACCAACTTGTGCATTCATTCCTGCTTAAACAGTTGATTTAAATATAGGCTGAGAAGACGCAATTATATACATTTGCTTCTGTGGGCCATTTGTGTCAATTACACACTCAGTTCACAGGGCTAATCTGTCATAGCGCAATAATAAGGGCATTGTAACATGTAATATTTGTGTATTGTTGCCTTGCGTGAGGAGACAAGCTAGTTTAACCTTCTGATGGTTTGCAGAGAGGGAAAAGAGTATGAAAGACAGTATAGTCCCATGCGATACATCCATGATCCCTCAGCTTTATTTTGGGTACTTCACGCGTCAGCGGGTGATTCACGACACAGGTCCCTGTGATTTCTATCCCTCTCGCCCTGTTGGTTCGCCCTGTTGGTTGTCCATCTTTATTTTCATCTTTCTAATGTCCTTTCTATTTAGTGAATAATTAGTCATCCTTATTATTGACTTTGCTACTTCTGCTGGGGGTTTTCTCTCCATTTGACCTGTTTAAACTGACATTGGCTGTCCTCCTGGATTGCGTGAGGTAAATCTAGACCAATCAAGAGCCACCTCTCTCCTTAGTGGCCTCTCATGACAAAAAAAGAGACAGAGAGTGGTCTCATACTTGTTTGGCAAATGCAACTCGTCTGTTAGTTAATGAGAGGATATGGAGAGGCAGGTGCAGCGGGGGAAACCTGAAGAGAATATTGAGTATTCGCCTTTTTCTTCCCTACAGAGCAAATCCAAACTAGCCCGAGCCGCTCAGGTCGAATGCAGAAAAATGGGTCTTCTGCAGTAACTGAATGTGGCTGTTATTGGAAATTGATGAAGATGTATCATATCCATTTCGCGAGGGGGGTCTCTATTCAAATTGCTTCTCTTCTTACACTGCACCTGTTCTCCATCTTGTGAAACAGGGAATGCACTCCTGGCGTTTGGGAGCAGGACTGACACTCTGCCTACGCCCAGCCAATCGGGACAGTTCAGCTTAGCTGCTGGCAAAGAGGGCCATGTCACCAACCCTCCTTCTGCGACCACACAGACTGTTCCAGAGCCAGTTATACCAACACAGGTGTGGGTGACTGTTTCATTGATTGTTCCATCAAGATCAGAGCTACAATGTTACTTGTTCAGCTCTTTGTACAGTACTTTAGCTAAAAGTAGTTGAAACCTTTATCAGCTATGTTCAAGGAGATAATCATTGCATATTGAGAATAATCCCATCCATTCACCTCAGACATTTTAACATTGATAATGCATACCATCGTTTGGCCCTCTGCATTACATCATACCTAGATTGACATTTTAGTAATTTGGCTGATGCTCTTGTTAAAGCAAATTAAGAATTACCCTTCAAGCTTTGTTATATTTTTAGGCTAAACCTGTAGGCTACAATATTTTTTGGTCAACACTGATCTTTCTTTCTCACCCATAGGCAAGTGGAAACGACCGACTATGGGGAGATTCAACATCAGATGGGTTTCCAAACTCAGCATCCACACTTGGCCTACTGCCTCTAATGGCCTTTACTGGTTTTCTGCTCCTATCTTTGCTCTCAAATGGCCACTAAAGGAGAAAGCATGCCAAGAGCCACCTATTTGTACACATATTCTGGAGAACTGTGACTCTTTGGCCCATACTCCTCCTCGTAAACATGTACAGCATAGTCGTTTTTCTATTTGTTTGTCTTAGTGGTTCAATTCCACCTACGAGTCCCTGAGGTGAACGGTGTCGAGAGACGGAACAAATTGAAACCAATCTGTAAACTTGTACATTGTTATCGCTTCGAGTCAAGATGAAAGTACTTTGTATGTGGACTCACCTACCATCCATTTACCCGAGCATATCCATTGTTTTCAAGACTGAAATAAAAAATGCAGTCTAAAACTACATGGGTATCCTTTATGATCTGTCTATAAAAAGAAAGCTCTTACCTGAACTGTTGTCAGGAAATCCAGCTCCAGTGAACTTGTGAGCCTTGTCTTTATTTTGTACGCAACTGCACAAACTGATTGGAAAAGACCCTTGAGGATATGGGGTCTTTAATACAGCTTGACTAGACTGAAGAATGAACATTATTTCTGATCAATACTGGAATGGTAGCAATAGACAACGCAACTGTGGCTTATTCAGCCAATCCTGGACAAATACACACACTCAGATCCAAGTGTTGTCAGTTGCAAGAGATGTGGAATCCACTCAACGTATGGGATGACTCTGACCAAACGATTATCATGCTGCAATGGAGATTGGGCTCTTTGTCATGCTGTCATCGCCAGTTCATTTATTCTCACTAATGCTTTGCTAATGTTCATTATAAAACACTTTCTTGGACTTCAAATTAAGTTATATGAGCAAACAGCTTCTCTGTGTACAGTACCATTGTTTGGTGTTGTGGGGATAGACTGTCCTCTGTTTCTCATTGTGTAAATGGAGATTGCTGAAAGGGTGTCGGAATTGGTATTCCATAAAGAGCAAGAAAAAGGGCTTGTGTGTCAAGGTGCCATGTTAAATTTGACCATTTGCTGGAAGGGTGTCAAAATTGCTGTGCCATATGCTGTTGGAAGAAGGGCTCGAGTGTCAAATTTGACCCTTAAAACGCTTCGGAGACTAGCCAAGACAAACCTGTGCTGGCCTCGTTATGCATCCACCATAGTTGCTAAAACCATGTTGAAATGCACAATGTGAAAAGATAAGTCAGAATAGAATATCTCCAATAGCAGAGTACAGTAATGTTAGGCCCAGCACAATGTTGTGAATATGTGGTCTGTTCATTGTTAGATGTATGAATGATGCTTATGTTAATAGTGGAGGATGACTGATTTCTGATATTATAGGAATCCTCTGCAATGCTGCCAATAAAAGCTGTCAAATCATCCAGTGCTTTTCTCTTTCTTGAAATGTTTTTTTCCAAAGAAGTCCACTCAACAGTTAGTTGGATTTAGACGTTTAAAGCTGTTTTAAGATTTAGAGCTTTTGCTGAGTATAGTAATGTGTGATTTGTTTACGTTTGTTTGAATGGATTATAGGTACGCAATTAACGGCTTGATTAATTAAAGAAGAAAAGTTGAGGTCTTATCAGGATCAGCATACAGAAAGAACACTAATGAAACCTCTAAGTATACTGCATATTTAAATAATGGAACAGAATGATGCCTTGGAGAGAGCCATGATTTGAAAAACCTTGTTGGCAATCACAGAGGTCAGACGTTTCTTGTAGTTGGCCACCAGGTTTGCACACATCTCAGGAGGGATTTTGTCCCACTCCTCTTTGCAGATCTTCTCCAAGTCGTTAAGGTTTCGAGGCTGACGTTTGACAACTCGAACCTTCAGCTCCCTCCACAGATTTTCTATGGGATTAAAGTCTGGAGACTGGCTAGGCCACTCCAGGACCTTAATGTGCTTCTTCTTGAGCCACTACTTTGTTGCCTTGGCCATGTGTTTTGGGTCATTGTCATGCTGGAATACCCATCCATGACCCATTTTCAATGCCGTGGCTGAGGGAAGGAGGTTCTCACCCAAGATTTGACGGTACATGGCACCGTCCATCGTCCCTTTGATGCGGTGAAGTTGTCCTGTCCCCTTAGCAGAAAAACACCCCCAAAGCATAATGTTTCCACCACCATGTTTGACGGTGGGGATGGTGTTCTTGGCGTCATAGGCAGCATTCCTCCTCCTCCAAACACAGCGAGTTGAGTTGATGCCAAAAAGCTCGATTTTGGTCTCATCTGGCCACAGCACTTTCACCCAGTTCTCCTCTGAATCATTCAGATGTTCATTGGCAAACTTCAGATGGGCCTGTACATGTGCTTTCTTCAGCAGGGGGACCTTGCGGGCGCTGCAGGATTTCAGTCCTTCACGGCGTAGTGTGTTACCAATTGTTTTCTTGGTGACTATGGTCCCAGCTGCCTTAAGATCATTGACAAGATCCTCCCGTGTAGTTCTGGGCTGCTTCCTCACCGTTCTCATGATCATTGCAACTCCACGAGGTGAGATCTTGCATGGAGCCCCAGACCAAAGGAGATTGACAGTTCTTTTGTGTTTCTTCCATTTGTGTCACCTTCTCACCAAGCTGCTTGGCGATGGTCTTGTAGCCCATTCCAGCCTTGTGTAGGTCTACAATCTTGTCCCTGACATCCTTGGACAGCTCTTTGGTCTTGGCCCTGGTGGAGAGTTTGGAATCTGATTGATTGCTTCTATGGACTGGTGTCTTTTATATAGGTAACAAGCTGTGATTAGGAGCACTCCCTTTAAGAGTGTGCTCCTAATCTCAGCTCGTTACCTGTATAAAAGACACCTGGGAGCCAGAAATCTTTCTGATTGAGTGGGGATCAAATGCTTATTTCACTCATTAAAATGCAATTCAATTTATAACATTTTTGACATGCATTTTTCTGTATTTTTTTGTTGTTATTCTGTCTCTCACTGTTCAAATAAACCTACTATTAAAATTATAGACTGATCATTTCTTTGTCAGTGGGCAAATTTACAAAATCAGCAGGGGATCAAATACTTTTTTCCCTCACTGTATCTGTAGTGTTTGGATTTCCCCTGTTCCCCATAAAGGGCAGAATAGGCTGATATGCTTTATTGTACCGTACGGGTTATGGATCAAACTTCACAAGAACATTGTAGGAATGAGTGTCCTTGTTGCATGTCTGACAACAACTGGCAGCAACACCCCGTCCATTCAATAATTCTGCATTGATTAGGTGGGACAGTTCCTGCCATTTGGGTTCATTGTGTTTGCCAAGGTAAAGTAGTACTAATGACTATTCGGGGGATACGTCTGATTTTAGATACGTCTGATTTTAGGATAAATAGCCATGTCTCCAAAAAGTTATTTGAGTTTGTCCTTGTTAAAGAGACCTCCCAACACGTGTTGTAGTCATATTTAGGAGTTTGTCATCGTTAAAGAGACCTCCCAACACATTGTGTTGTAGTCATATTTAGGAGTCTATCGTTAACAGAAGCTCCTAGCACACCTTCGTGCTATAGTGTGTCTTATGGTATACTTAGTAGACTTATAGAATAGTTGGGATGACGTAGAATTGTGTTGGTATGTAACTATATTTTGTATTGTAACTTTATTACTTTATTGGAATAAATTGTATTACTTAGGAATATAGATTACTACGGCACACCTCATTCATCTTCACACTCGAGCACGTAAGGCCGTCCTGATAATCACACACACATACATAAGTCAAATTGACCAGACTTGACATCCCTGAGTTCTGGGTCTCTGAACAGTCTGGGTGGTCCCAGGGACACATGCCACTGTGGGCATCCCTGAGTTCTGGGTCTAGGTTGGTCCCAGCGAGACATGCCATTGTGGGCATCCCTGAGTCCTGGGTCTAGGTTGGTCCCAGGGACACATGCCATTGTGGGCATCTCTGAGTTCTGGATCAATGTGGACCCGGGATCACATGCCATTGTGAGCATCCCTGAGTTCTGGGTTTTCTGACACGTTTGAATGGATCCAGAAACACATGTCAAACGAAAGGAGTAGCTAACCTTTACTAAGGACTTCTAACATATGGTAATTTACAATAACATTTATTTACTAACAACATGGAGTCAGATTATATATATATTTATATTTATTTATCACTAAGTTTACGTTCCCTTGCACTCATTTCCTTAGCTGTCCCCCGGTAACCTTGTAAGTGGTAAACCTTCCGAACCACTCTCAAATACCCCTCACTACATGGCTTCCTAAGACCTGCAATGACATCACGTTGTATACTCAACTGCATGCACTGCAAGACTGACAACTTTTAATCTTCAAGCACAACAATACTGTGAGATGAACATGGAAATGGTCCATGTCGTTTACCTTAAATTACCTGACACCAATTGGATTTTGTACCACTAAAACATTGCCTCTGCCAAAAATAATTAAACTGACCTCTCATTGTGGTTAATCATGCCATGCACAAATAACACAGCACAAAGTAGATGTGCTTGAAGAATTGTATCACCACGCACCTGAACACCACTGTACTTGGCTGCACTCCCAGGTTTGCATTGGTATTGCTTTCACTGTCCTGTTAAACAAAGCTTTTGATTAGCTCAAGAAAATATGTAAGGTGTGATAAGCTATAAAGGAAACATACAACATCAGAAAGCATTCAGAGGGAATATAAAAGAACCAGTAATATTTATTCATGATGAGTCTAGACATGCTTTTTTTTTTACTCAACAAAAAATTGCTTTTGACATTTAAAGACTACAGAAGTAATAGCAGTCTTCCGAAAATGTGAAATGGCTATGTTTCCCATTTATTTTTGTGAGTCTGTTATACTGTTGGCTTACTTTGCAGACACAAATTTACAAAGCACTATTTAAAGGAAATAACAGAGGCAAATAAGATAAGAGTACTCTTTAAACCAAGGGCGCTTACTGAATGAGCTACTATTGAAACAACATAGAAAACATTTGGAAATGACTGAATGTACAAATTGACTTGAGAATACCACAAAATCTATATTGACATTTGCAATTTTCCATTGAAGTGGTCATAGATTGGGAAGACATAATGAAAAGTTTAAACTATGTAAAATATATGCTTATTTAACAAATATATAATTTCATGTTGATTTATATAACATCATTGTTGGTGTTTTTAGCAATTAATCAGATATCCCAACATTTAAATCCAGCATGTTGTTTTGTACAACAAAACTAATGGTTCGTTACATTTACTGTATCAGATTGTTTGCTCTAGACAAATATAAAAAAGAAAAAGCTTTAAGAAGTTATATGAGACACTATAAAACATTGAGTTGAGTTTAATGAATTGGATAGCTGCAAAACTGCAATCAAACTCACACTCACGGTTGAACAAATTGAAATGGTTACACTTTTCCTAAGTAAAATCTCCAAAGGATTGCACAGTTAATGGACTTTTCATGGTATGACGATAGTCATGGATTGATGTTGCCACACATGGAATCCCTCAATTATTACCAGACACTGCAGGGACACTGCTTTGATGGACTCCCTTTAAAGTAGAATTTCACTATTTTACAGCTTCATGCTAGATGGTTCTTTATCCTGAATGTAGGCTATGGGCTTGGAGAAACTGTAATCCATAGTTCAATTCTCTTTAAAATATTTTACAAACTTTTGCTTCTTTTTGCCACAGCTAGCGAAAAAAAAATATGTAGGCAAACAGAATGTGTAAGCATGGTAAAAAAAGAATCTCCAAATCACTTTAAATAATCTCTGATGTTACTTAAGGTAATCTGGCCGTTAACAATTAACATGCTCTCTTGTCCTGATTACTTCCATTGATGTTTAGCTAGTGGTGACTACATTTAGGTAACGTTTGTGAGAGCTGTTTACTGAAAACTGGACCACGGATTACAGTTTCTCTTGGTCTATATAATGTTTTTCGGGTCAGGAGCTATCTAAAATCAAGTAAAAAAAATTGTGAAATTGTCCTTTATGATTGGTTTAATACCAGAGGATTTACACTTCACAAGGAGATTGGTTACATGAAAAAATAATACAGATGGGTGACCCAAAAAGTAGTGGTTTAAAGAATGAAAAAGCTAATGCAGTATTAGTGTCCAAGCCTCTTTATCTCCAAGTGCACAACAGGTTTACACAAGAACAATTCAAAACCGTTGAAAATTGAATACCGAAATCAATAACACCTGGGTAAAAGAAAGGAATACATTTTTACCAGAATTATTTAATACGGCCCTTCCTTCCCGGCCAATATAAGATTCCTTCCACCACTTCCCGACCACTACAGAGATCAACTGAGCCAATATGCGATTCACCACAATTTCTAACCAATGGCAGTTTCGAAGTCAGGCACAATCAATGGAAACAATTGAGTATTGCCCTGGGGTTGTTGCTACCTCTAGACCAGTCCTGAGTTTACCTACACATATCATCTCAGGGTTTTTTAAACAATCACATTTTTGTATTCCAAGGAGTTTTTCCATTACCTTCCAAAGCCCACCTATGCAAGGGAGAATTGTGATCGATTTGGCCAAGCTTGATTTGGCAAAGCTCATTGCTGTAAACACTGCAACAAAATAGAGCCAGAGTTCATGAAACACATCAACTTAATTTTCTCTGTGCTCTACTCTCCTGAGTAATTACTTGTTTGTAGCCATTTCATGATTTCAACCCGTTACAATAAACATAGAGATTAACATCATTTCTTGCCTTCTCCAATGCCTGAGACAAATGCTCACATTGACTTTGTATTTATTCTCAATCTGGGAATTTCGGAAAGGTAAAACTGTCGACATTGTACAATGGAAAACTAATTTAAAAAAATGTCAGTTCTCTCATTGTCATCCATGGATATGGCTAATATGTCTATGTGCTTCGAGCTGTTTCTCACATTTCCATCAAATAACTGTGCTTCATTCACTTACGTGAGTGTTATGTGTTCTGAACAGCTTTAATCAGAAATTGTGAAAACCATTTTCCAGAGTTGTTTAAGATAGACACTCAAAGAAAAGGGTGACATCTGTGCTTTATTTAGCTAAAGCATTAATCCACATACTGGAACTTATTTGCACAGTTTGGATATAATCAGTCTAAATCAATGCTAATATTCTGTCTGAAGGGCATTGCTGTGTTTTTCAAGCAGGGGCTTCGTCCCTGATCTACCTCAGTTCAATGACAAATCTGTCAAAACACTGCACTTTCTGGAATATTCAATCAGCATTCAGTTATATTTGTGACAACACCAACTGTAGCAGACATGGATCATTTATGTCAAATGTGTTCACAAATTTGTGGTCAGCTTGATTTGGTTAGCATGAATGTGGTGGAATCGATGGAGAACTCCCATCTTGATTAATGGAGTGCTGATTTAACATTGATTTTACCAGGTCTGACCCAGGGAATCAGTATAAAAATGTATACACTCATAAATGTAAGCTCCTCTGGATAAGAGTTTTTGCTAAATTATGTAAATCCAGTGCAAGCCAGCAAAAGTATACGACATGTACATTATATGAAATAATCAGTCTTTCTCTGTTCCCCATGCATGGCTATTACATTAATCGTTCATGAATAACAGCTGCGTATGTTGTGCCTGGCAGACCTGGGGGGTATTTATTGGGCCAAATACATTTTTTTAGTTGCTAATAATTTTTCAAACAGTCCAAAATTCAGGTAAAATTCAGATACATCCCTCCCCCTTTTGTCAAACTGGCCAAAACAGTGATTGACCAACCTGAATTTTTTGTATTTTTATTGGCCAACCTGTACCTGACAAATGAAATTGGAAAGAGAGGTGTAGAAGTTAGGTTAGAAGTTAATACTCCATCTTAACCCCTCCATGACATTTACTGAATTGGTTGAACAGTGCAGAAGGTGGTTGAATTCATTGTGCAGGAACAGTGCAGGAATGTTAGCCACATTTTTTTCTTCTCATCAAAACAATTATATGGTGAATGTAGTTCCAGGTGTTTCTTTGAATGACTGCAACGTTAGGTTATGTTTGGCGGAATGAATATGTTCCTGGTCTACATATTTATGTGTTTGTAGCTGTATCCTGTCTCCCAGCTGGCTCGCTGTGGGAAGTTTGAGAAGTCACACAGGTATCACTGTGGATTCAGAAAATGGGTCAGGGTGGCTCCAGATGAGCACATATATGTGTGTGCACTGTATATGTGCTTACTTAGTATATACAGTATGCCTGTGTGTACCTTTTCTTTAGAAAATCTCTCTTGTTTCTGTGTGTGAGCAAGTTTGTATGTATGTGGGAAAAATATGAGAATGTGTGTATCGCATCTTTGTTTTTCCATGCCCTTACACGTATTTAGTGCTCTTATCACAGCGGTCTGCAGCTGCATTGTGGCAGATGTATGCTCCTGAACAGAAGGGAGTCATGAGGGGATCAGCTGGGCTGGCTTAGCTGCCCACTCCCTTCACCGCTCTCTTTGTTGGCCAGTGGGTCCCCATGGGGTCCAACTTGGTCTACCCTCCAGCTGAGACCCAAGACTCCCTGTGGGTTGACTAGACTGACCTCTGACATGAAACTCTGCCTGCAAGGGGCCATTTAGCCAGCAACTGTCATTCTTTCGGGTTATAGTACATTCATTAA
>JACXGI010011318.1:0-25292 GCA_016801175.1 Esox masquinongy | reverse complement strand
CTGAGTCCAGAGTCTATTTAAACTTAGTCCAGGTCGGAAGCATGACCAGATGGACAAGGACAGGGACAACACGGGGAGGGGGAGGTGTCAGCACAGTGGCAGCTGAAATCGTCAGGTATCGTCTTGATCTGCAACACAACCAGGAGGACTTTGGACAGGGACAGCAACGGGTCTTTCAAGCCTGGTACTCCTCAGGTGTTGGCCAGGACCTCATGTCCTCCTAAGTTTAAAACGGCCGGAGACAGGGAAAATTTAGAAAATGCATTCCTTAGATCTACAAGGATTTATAGTGGAGAAGGAGAACTGACCCTACTCCCCCAGCACAATAATATAGCAGCGTAAGACCTTGGGGCTGAGACACTGTGGCCCTATCCGGGGGAGGCCCCGGACAGGGCCCAACAGGCAGGAAATCAATCCACCCACATTGCCAAGCATCAACCAAAGGGACACCCACCAACCGCAACCACCCTGAATGAGGGCCGAGCAGTGCCAGCAGAGTACAGCCCAATTGCACAAGTGCGCAACAGAGAGACAACAACAAGTCAGTGACTCCGCCCCCGAATGGCATTGGAAGGAGGGCATCCCAGTGGCGATGAGAGCCCAACTGGCAAGACAGCAAGGGTGGACAGTATCAAGTCATTCTGGTCACCTTCATGCCCCTGGGTCAGACTACACTTAATCATAGACCATGCTGTAGAGATGAGACTTTAGTAGACACTTGAAAGTTTGCACTGAGTTTGCATTTCTAACCTTAATTGGCAAATCATTTCACAGTAGTGGAGCTCTATGAGAGAAGACCCTGCCTCCGGCTGTTTGTTTAGAAATTCTAGGTACAATTAAAAGGCCTGCATCTTGCGATCTGAGGTTACGTGTAGGTATGTATGGCTGAATCATTTCAGCGAGGTAAGTAGGAGCAAGTCCATGTATTGATTTATAGGTTAACAATAAAACCTTAAAATCAGCCCTAACCCTAACAGGCAGCCAGTGTAAAGAGGCTAGTACTGGAGTAATGTGTTCACATTTTTTTGTTCTAGTTAGGATTCTAGCAGCACTAATTGAAGTTTATTTATTGATTTGTCAGGGTAACTGGAAAGAAGAGCATTGCAGTAATCTAATCTAGAAGTAACAAAAGCATGGATTAGTTTTTCTGCATCAGTTTATGATAGAAAGTTTCTGATTTTTGCAATGTTTCGAAGATGAAAATAAGCAACTCTTGAGATATATTTTATATGTTCATCAAAGGAGAGGTCATGGTCAAGGGTAACGCCGAGGATCTGCCAACAAATCTCTTTGTTTCTTGGGTCCTAAAACGAGCATTTCTGTTTTTCTTGAGTTTAAAAGCAAGAAGTTCTCTGTCATCCACTTCCTAATATCTGAAATGCATGCTTCCAAAGTTGCTAATTTTGGGGCTTCTCCATGCTTCATTGAAATATATAACTGTGTGTCATCAGCATAACAGTGAAAATTGACATTGTGATTCCGGATTACATCACCCAGAGGCGGCATATATAGTGAGAACAATAATGGGCCCAAAACCGAGTCTTGAGGAACACCAAAACATACCTTTGATTTGTCAGAGGATATGCCATCCAAAGATACAAACTGATATCTTTCAGATAAGATTTAAACCAGGCTAGAACATGTCCACATAGCCCAATATGGGTTTCCAGTCTCTCTAAGAGAAGGGAGTGATCAATAGTGTCAAAAGCAGCACTAAGATCAAGAAGCAACAGGACGGATGCGGAACCTTTGTCTGAGGCCATTAGAAGGTCATTAGTTACCTTCATGAGTGCAGTCTCAGTACTATGATGGGGTCTGAAATCGACATTCAGTTGTTGGGAAACACATTTTTCTAAGATTTTTGAGAGGAACGGGAGGTTCGATGTTGGCCTATAATTGTTTAATATGTCAGGATCCAGATTCGATTTTTTTAGAAGAGGCTTCATTTCCGCTATTTTTAGTGAGTTTGGTACACATCCGGAGGAAAGAGAGCAATTTATTATGTTCAACATTGGCTGACCTAGCACAGGAAATAGCTCCTTAAGTAATTTTGTTGGAATCAGGTCTAGCTGACAATTTGTGGGTTTAGAACTCATAACAAATTTAGTGAATGTGTCGAGCGATACGGGATCAAAGAATTCAAGTGTCCCCATTGACACCTGGTCAGGGAGGTTCAGGACATTCTCAGGACAGCTGAGATTTTGGGGACTATAACTATTTAAGGAGGAGTCAGATATTTGGTTTCTAATGGTGATGATCTTTTCATCAAAGCAGTTCATGTATTCATTACAGCTAAAGTGAAGACCCACTTCACTTGTTGAGCGTTGCTTTTTTGTTAACTTTGCAACTGTATCGAAGAGAAATTTTGGATTGTTTTTGTTCACCTCAATCAGGTTGGAGAAATAAGCTGATCGAGCAGATGTGAGTGCTTTTTGGTATTGTAGTGTACTGTCTATCCAGGCTAGTCTGAATACTTCCAACTTGGTGGAGCGCCACTTTCACTCCAATTTTCTGGAGGCTTGCTTGAGTGCTCTAGTATTGTCTGTGTACCAGGGAGCAAGTTTCTTTTTGCGTATTTCTTTTGTTTTTAGTGGTGCAACTGTATCTAAAGTATTTCGCAGTGTTGAGTTTAGATCCTCATTTTGATCATTTGCGGATTTATTTACTCTGTCGTTGATCAGCAAGCTTGTAAGAATATCAAGAAATCTATTTGTAGTCCGAGAATTTATAGTGTGGCCTTTGAAACTCGTTGTTTGCGGAGCAAGTGGATTTCTTGTTTTAACGGTAAATGCAATAAGACAATGATCCGATATTCCAGGATTTTTTGGGGAAATTATTAGATCTACAATATCTATTTCTCATGACAGTACTAAATCTAAGGTATGATTGTGGCAGTGTGTTGGACCTGAGACAAGTTGGATAAAACCCATTGAGTCAACTATGGCTTCAAAGGCTTTTTGAAGAGGGTCATTGGACTTTTCCAAAAATTTTTCAAATGAATGAAAACCAGTGATGTGTTTGAGAGTAAATTTATATTTACTGTCATAAATATTAGCAACACCCCCATCCTTTTCGGGATGCACGGGGGATATGATCACTAGTATAGCCAGGAGGAGAGGCCTCATTTAGGGCAGTGAATTCAACAGGCTTTAGCCAGGTTTCACACAAGCCAATAACATCTAGTTTATGATCAGAGATTAATTCATTTACTGCAATTGTCTTTGGAGCAAGGGATCTAACATTTAGGAGTCCCATTTTAAGATGCGAGTTGATACAGTCATTTTTATTTGTGACCGAGGTGGAGGAAGGCTTTATCTTAATAGGGTTGCTATTATTAGCACTACCTTGTTTAACTTTTCTCAGCCTGGAATGAGTCACAGTGGCAATAGGTAAAACTGTACTGACTACTCTGGCTATGCTATCAACAGACTCCACTATGCTAGCAGGCTGGCTAACAGCCTGCGGCCTGACCTGCACCCTATTTCATGGTGAGGCTATAGGAGTGAGAGTGCTCTTCTTCCTAGATAAAAGAAGAGCACCACTCCAGCTAGGATGGAGTCCGTCGCTCTTAGGATGGAGTCCGTCGTTCTTCAGCAGATCAGGCCTGGCCCTATTTCTGGGAGAGTCCCAATAGAGAGGATATTAATTGTGACACCTGCAACACTGTTTGCCCCCATATTTTATTTAAGTAAATAAAATAATACAAGTACACTTAGCATTTAACCATTAATTACAAGCAAATGTATGAATAAAAGAGATTAAATGGATTTTAATACATGTGTAAAACACTAGTGGGGTAACAAGCCTCCCTGGACCAGTTACACCATAGGTATCTCCGCTTGCAACTAGCAAGTAGCTCCTTACCGTTTAGCCTTTGACATGGATATACCACGAGAATAATAGAAATTCACTTTGCATGATTCATATTTGGTATTAGACTAGTTTCGGCCTATACATATCAGTTTAATATGGTTAACATCTTAACATGTATTTTTTGTTCATCGTTTAATGTGTTTGCATTTGTTCAACACATTTGTTTAATCTGCTAGTGCTGACATCACTGGCAAAAGGTTCTGATTTCATTTGAACTTTTCTTTTTTTTACTTTTTCTGAATTTCTGCTCCAAAGAGAACAGGGTAGAGTTTCAGTATGAAAAATTATGCAAAATGGTTACTAGCCATGTCAATTCCTAGCTAATTACTATTTTTCTATTTTGTAATTTAGCACGTTATTATTCCAATATTGTTTATATTGTTTTCATTCAAAACAGTTTTTCATACTTTTCAAATGCATTGTCACGTTGAACAAACTGGATAAGATTTTTGGTATAGCATCAAAAACTGTGGTACGAGCGGGTAGGAGGTTGTAGAAGCCGACCATTGCTGATTGCAGTTTTTCCTCCTCTGCATAACTACGAGTTTGAACATTGGCACTGCGTGTTTCAGAACCTACTCAGATGGGTTAAAAGGTGAAAACGTGACGCACTCACTATGCACTCAGTTCAATGGTCAGAAAACGCTATTCCATGCTAATCAGTCCTCCGCTTGCAAACATTGTAAAACGTGTGAAAGCAGATTGTCATTTACAAATAAAAAACATTTTGTCACTGGTCTAGCGGAATTGTAATGACAAAACTTGGTCTGTGAGTGATTCCAAATATCAAGTTAGTTACAAGTAGGCCTACGTAAAACGTTTTTACAACGACAAAAGTAATTCCAAGTTTGCAAAACATTTTTACTACTACAAAAGTAATTCCACATTTGCAAATCTTGTTTTACAAGTTTACAAAACGTTTTTACAAGTAGGCTACAAAAGTCATTCCAAGTTTGTAACTCTTTTTTTACAAGTTTGCATAACATTTTTACAAATAAAGAATTTAAGTCACTGTTTTACCTTTATACCAAACCCCTAAGAACAAGTGACATGTGCTGTACAACGTGATATCTACATCGCATGCAAATCAGCTGTTATATATGAATGTGTATTGTAATGTGTAAAACATTTTTAAATCACATGCATAGGTTGCATAGTGCAATACAGAAAGCTACAACAATTACGAATACATACATTTAAAGAGGTTGAGTGTAGCTTCTTGTACAGTGGACCCATATACAGTAATAATATGAGTGAATTGAGTGATTGTGTGCATAATATGTGGATAATATGAACACAATGCAATGCAGTTTGATTGTCAGTTTCAGGCGAGAAGGGATTTTAAGGATGTCCTCAATGAAGATCCTGTAAAACTGGACCATAACAGAGCAGGAGATAAGGCATTTATTTTGTCTGATGCAGTTAGAATATGTGCACTGAGCCTGAATAATAAAGATGTTGTAATCTCACTTAAGAGAGATTGAAATGGTAGTGCCTGGTTGCTTGAGGATTGGGCTAAACTGAGATATTGAAACAAACATATTTCTAAATTTAAATAAATTATTTAAGTTACAACGATAACCAATACAAATAGAATGTTAAATCTACCCTACAATCTGAATAGACTTGAGGGGTTTGAATTTGTAGAATTATTATTATTGATACAATGGCCAATACAGTCACAGATCTGAGAAATCCCCAGAACAAGATCCAGGGTAATTTTTTAAATGTAAACTGTTGGTTACCTGTCTAAAATTGTAGACTCAATAACATAATCGGATTACTTTTAGATTGTTTTCATATTAAGAGACATTATACGACAAATAGGTATAAAGACAATTGAACAACACCATCCAGTGCCATTTGGGGGCCCTAAGCAAAATTTGATTTGGGGAACCCTCTCCCCTATTGGTCAAGTGCTCCCTAGCATTCGGAGGCCCCCTAGCTGTCGAGGGCCCTAACTGACCCCTTATGTTGCATATGCCTGGAGCCTGCCCTGACACTAATCACTACATCAATGAACTTTAGAGTTTACAAACCTGGGCCCAGTTTCCGTAACGTGGCACTTACGACGGTTTAACGATGCATGTAGCCTTAAAATGGACTTTGTTACGACGGAAATACGCCTGTTTCCCAAACCACCACGTATGTCGCTCTTTATTAAGTGCATCTAAGAGCCACGTTACAGCCGTCTTAGGGGTTTGAAATGGAATTAGGCCATGAATACATTTTAAAATATAGTCTATTGCATTTCGATAGAGCTTGATTACTTATCAGAAGCACATAATATTGTTGGCAATGTATTCTACTACTACATAGGCATCAATAGGAAAATGTAAAGCTTGAAGAAGTAGTGAAATGTAGTAGTGAAATTTAGGGTGGAAGAAACTGTTATATCCAACCAATGGGGTAGACTTCAGCCAATCAAAATTATATCTCGGGATATTGATCCCGTGACATCCATTTACATTTTAGTCATTTAGCAAATGCCCTTATCCAAAGCAACATACAATATGTGCATTCTTCTTAAGGCGTCTTGGAAAAACATCTGACAATCATAATAAGTACACGTTCCTTGCCATTATTTGGCAAAGTCAATGCTCAACCAATCTGGAGTACCTGACGATTAGATGCAGGCCTTTTAACTTGCCTCAGGAGTTTACATCTATTGTTGTTATGGCAGTCAACATACCCCCGGATGCTAATGCTAAGCTAGCAATGAAAGAACTGCAGGCTGCCATTAGCAAACCAGATGGTGTTTTGATGATTTCTGGGGACTTCAGTCATTCAAATCTGAAAACTGTTTTTCCCAAATTCCAACTGCCCCACCAGAGGAGACAATACACTGGACCATGTGTACACAAACATTCCAGGGGCTTACAAAGCCATTCCCCTGCCCCACATGGGTCAATCTGACCATCTCTCACTATTCCTACTACCCAAGTATTTACCCCTCATTAAACATGTGAAACCATCAGTGAGGACAGTCAAAGTGTGGCTAGAGGGGTCAGACTCATTTCTATAGCACCAGTTTCAACACACAGACTGGAGCCTGTTTGCCACTCAAGTCACACTTAACTCCCATACACACATTGAAACATAAGCTTCCTCCGTTCTGGATTACATCAACATCTGCACCAACAATGTCACCACCCATAAACCAATAAACACCTTCCCCAAACAGAAGCCGTGGATGAACAGAGAGGTCCGACAACTGCTTAAGGCACGCAACGCTGCTTTCAGATCCGGCGACACGGAGGCCTACAGCTTATCTAGGGCTAATCTGAAAAGGGGCATCAAGATGGCTCAAAATGACCATGAACTGTGGATCGAGGAACACTTCCACAACAACTCTGAACCCCGACGCATGTCTCACAGACTACTGACCAAAGAACCCTAACCCCACAGCCAGCGACGTCTCCTTCACCGACAAGTTGAACAGGTTCTACACACGCTTCGACAGGGACAACAAAGAGCCAGCCATTAAAGCTGAACTCCCCCAGATGACCCCCCCCCCTCAGACTATCCACCACAGATGTGTCATCTGCACTGAGCAGGGTGAATGCACGCAAGGCTGCTGGTCCTGATGGCGTTCCTGGGCGTGTGCTCAGAGCATGTCCACGGCTTTACACTCTGCCCTGACCCACCTGGACGAAACCAACACCTATGTGAGAATGCTGTTCAGTGACTTCAGCTCAGCATGCAGGCGGTACAGGACTCTTCAATCCCGCACCAGCAGGCTCAGGAACAGTTTCTTCCCATCCACTGTAAACCTGCTGAACTCTGTGACCCAGAGAACTCTGTCAACTCTGTGACCCATCACTTACCATACCTCCTTGCCTCTCAGGGACCTTGTTGCACTACTCTCTTGTACTACTCTGACACCGCCTTGCATAAGTCTGATAATGGAAGTTTCAGTTGTTACAGGTACATGTCTACCTCAGGAACCTCACCGCTGCTATCCTTGCATTTCAGTGGCACATACACCCTGTACAATCAATTTGCCATTTAGAATTGCCATTGTGCTTGCATTTTTACAGTTGATACCACACAAGTCTACCTCGGGGACCACATTGCTGCTATCTCTGCATCTCGGGTGCACATGCTACCTTAATACAGTACTCCTTCATTTGTCTCGTTTGCACATCTTCAATGCCATTTTGAAATTGCCATTTGTACCCGTACAACTATTATCCCACTTTTAACATTCACTATTCTTAATACAAAATTTCTGCCCTCCTCTATATGCCTTAATTGCACATTTAGTATTGCCATTTGTACTGCATTAGCCTCATTGGACATCGACACATTCCATTGCACTTCTGGTTAGATGCTAACTGCATTTCGTTGTGCTGTACTTTTCAACTGTTCAATGACAATTAAGTTGAATTTAATCTAATCAAAGTCAGTGCCAGAGAAAGTTAAGTGGATATTTTTTGGGTGGTGAGGGTGGGGGGGAATACACAAGTTAATTAAGATACTCATCAAAAAGGTCTTGAGCCGTTTTCAGAAGATTGGCAGGGACTCTGCTGTCCTGGCTTCAAGGGGAAGTTTGTTCCACCATTGAGGTGTCAAAACAGAGAAGGGTTTTGCCTTGGCTGAGCAGGAGCTGCCCATCCATGAGGATTGGTTGGCCAAAAGTCATGAAGTGGCAGATCGGAGTGCACCAAATTATCAGTTAGTTTCAGGAAGACGGTGGAGCTGATTGAGAAGAGCTAATCCACCAAAGACAGTACCAATACAACTGCGATGCAGGGTTGTGAACTGTTATTTTTGAACACTTTTTCTTAATTATTTCTTGTTTGACATGCGTTTTTCTTTATCCTCAGTTGACCAATTGTATTCAATTACACTTCCATCCATCCACTCACGCACTTATCTAATTTGTCTAAATATTTTGGCATAAATCAAAACTGTTTTGATCAGTTTTATTCGTTCTACTGCCTTAATATTAACTGTTCGCAATCACTACTCGCATGATGAGGGAGGCGCTATTTCACAAAAACAGTGCCTGTTAGGATGGACTAAGGACTGGTCCGGAAAACACTCGTTAATTAACGAGCGATGTCACGTGCCACTTATGTAACAATGCTTTCGGGAAATTCATGAATAGGATAACGAGGCACATATGTGCATCTTACAATCATCTAATTGCTTTGGGAAACCGGGTCTTGGCAAATAGATTTTTCATTTTACCTTATTAGTTATGTAATGTGTTTGTGTTTTCAAACCTCTTGACTTTCTCCTCATGTTGTTGTATTTTGGACTTAGATAATTTATTAATTAGAAATATAAATACATTACATGAAAAAATGCCTTCTACAAGCAATACTCCAAAAATGACTTATAATTTCTTTGTCAGTGGACAAACGTACAAAATCAGCAGGGGATCAAATCCTTTTTCCCTCACTGTATAAGCGTTCTACTGCATCTACATTAAAACAACTGGATGCTATTTACCACTGTGCACTGAAAACAGTGGTACAATCCCCAGTGAATCAGGACTAATGGAGACTTGGCAATGTCAGTTGGGCCTATATAAACTATTTCTGTTTTTAGCCATGACTTGCAGTTGACTAGTAACTGACTAGAGAACTACTGCTGTTCAGCTGTTCTCAATTTATAGGTGATTAGAATGCTCTCTCATGGTGGAAATTAAAAGACCATTTTAAATGGTATAGAAACTTGCATTTCCTCAAACCTTTGCAACAATTTCAAGGGGTATGAATAATGTTGGACATAGCATTTTTTATAAAAATGTGAAAAAAAAAAAACGTAACAGTTGCGTTCTTCATTTGTATCTCCAGCGTAATGCCTTACCATGTTTTTTCACTTGTTCATGTCAGAAAAAAACCTATTGGTCAAATAAAAATTCACTATGGCTCAAAATGTGGCATGGGTATGAATACTTTTGGGCTTAACTGTATACCAAAACTTTAAATCAACAATGTTGACAGTCCAATTATTTGCAGATTTTTAAGACAAGTTGTAGCAGCTTTGATTTTTTACATTATTATTATTATTTTCACAACAATTATTTAACCAGGAAGAGGACTCACTAAGATTAAAAGTCACTTTTACAGGAGTGTCCTGGAATAAGTTTTTACTTAAACCAACCCAAAGAAAAACAATGCGGTTGATCATTATCGTATCAGGTCAGTAAAGGAAATGCAACATCTTAAATTCTTACTTTGCCCAATTCTAATTAATGTATATTTTCTATTTTAATATACATTGTTAATAAATATTGTGTTCTTTTGAAAAAATAGCTTTTTTATTTGATCTTTTCAGGGCTGTTCAGCCTTTTCTCATGTTGCTCTTGTCAGTATCACTTTGTGAACATGACTAAGACCTGGTCTCAAGCTCGGCTTTACTGCAGAGAGAACTACGGTGACCTGGTCACCATAGGAGACCAGACATCAATGGACAGTCTCATTAACGCATTACCTGCTGGTTGGAGTGGACCAGCCTGGATTGGGCTCTATAACATCAGCTGGATGATGTCTCTGTATGACATACAGTTAGAGGGAAGTGGGTTCTTGGATGTTCGACAACTAGATAATGCAAACAACAATGAATTCTGTGTGTACATGTCCAAGAAGAAGTTATATGATGCCAACTGTGAAGAAAAACAACATTTTGTCTGTTATGGTGAGTTCATGGGTCGGTCAGTCTTTTCATTGTTTGTCAGTCCATCTTCCTGTCCATCAATCAGAGGAACATTCAAATGCCTGTGTCAGACATTTGAAAACAGTTAAATTGCAGATTACAAACTGCAAATATCAAATATTGATTTTTATGTGATTAGGGTAATGAGGTCATGTCTCTGATGGCGGTCATGTTAATGATGTTGTGTTGGTGATGGTGGTCAAGGCAATGATGTTGTGCTGGTGATGGTGGTCATGTTAATGATGTTGTGTCTGTGATGGTGGTCAGGGTAATGATGTTGTGTCGGTGATGGTGGTCAGGGTAATGATGTGTCTGTGATGGTGGTCTAGGTAATGATGTTGTGTCAGTGCTGGTGATGTGGTCTGGGTAATGATGTTGTGTCGGTGATGGTTTTCAGGGTAATGATGTTGTGTCAGTGATGGTGGTCAGGGTAATGATGTTGTGTTGGTGATGGTTGTCAGGGTAATGTGTCTTGTGTCTGTAGTGTTCAGGAGGTTAATGATTGTTTGTCCTACATCAATGAAACCACTTCTTCTGTCAAAACAACAGCACCTGCAAAAACCCAGAGACAAACAATGACACCACCTTTTACCCAGAGTACAGGTGAGTTCAGTTTTAACATCTGGTCAAGGACTTACTGTCCATCTGGTTTTATGTATCTATGGTTCTGGGGATTCCTCTTGGGCAAAAATAGTGCAAAAGTTGCACTGGACACAATGCTTAGTACATCTGCCTTCTTAATCTGAATAATTTTGTTATCACGTCTGAGAATTATGAAATTCAAAAGTCTTCAATTGTTTGATTGTTCGTCAGTCATCTTCATTTTGCTGACTGTGTTCTTTCACCATATGTAACCCTACAGCATGTTCCACCTGATCCATTTATAACCCTACAGCATGTTCCACCTGATCCATTTATAACCCTACAGCGTGTTCCACCTGGTCATTTATAACCCTACAGCATGTTCCACCTGATCCATTTGTAACCCTACAGCATGTTCCACCTGATCATTTATAACCCTACAGCATGTTCCACCTGATCCATTTATAACCCTACAGCATGTTCAACCTGATCCATTTTTGTTTACTTTAGGTCTGTGCAGCTTCCCCTCATGCCTCCCTAATCAGTATGAGTTTGTCAACATGACTAAGACCTGGTCTCAAGCTCAGCTTTACTGCAGACAGAACTACGGTGACCTGGTGACCATAGGAGACCAGACATCGATGGACAGGCTCATTAATGCATTACCTGCTGGCTGGAGTGAACCAGCCTGGATTGGGCTCTATAACATCAGCTGGATGATGTCTCTGAATGACATACAGTTAGAGGGAAGTGGGTTCTTGGATGTTCGACAACCGGATAATGTAAACAATAATGAATTGTGTGTGTACATGTCCAAGAAGAAGTTGTATGATGCCAACTGTGAAGAAGAACAACGTTTTGTCTGTTATGGTAAGTTCATGTGTCGGCCTCCTTTTTCATTGTCAGTCCATCTTTCTGTCAATCAGTCAGAGGAACATTCAAATGCTTGTGTTTTGAATGTTTTTATTAAGATGTTTATTTTTTTTTACTTTCTATATGACCATCACAGACACAACACCATTACCCTGACCACCATCACAGACACAACATCATTATCCTGACCACCATCACAGACACAACATCATTACCCAGACCACCATCACAGACAGAACATCATTAAATCAGATATAAAAACAATCTGAAAATATTTAATATTTGCAGTTTGACAGTTTGTAGTCTGCATTTTGACAGCTTTTAAGTATCTGGGAGGATCCTATGTCATATTGGTGGTCAGGGTAATGATGTTGTGTCTGTGATGGTGATCAGGGTAATGATGTTGTGTCTGTGATGGTGGTCAGGGTAATGATGTTGTGTCATTGATGTGCTCATTACAGACTGTCTGTAATGGTGTAATGAACCTCAGGTAAATATTCAGGCACAGAGCACAATAATTATTGAAGGCAACAGTACAGGTAGGTAATCCTGGACAATAATCAGGGGTGAAAACAGACAAGAGACGAAACCTGGTGTAATCCAATGAGAGAAGGCTAAGGTACAGGAGGAGTAAGCAATGGACAGAGTTAGTGAGACCAGGCAAGAGGTTGATGTCAGGATGACCAATAGGCAAATGTACAGGCAGGAAATAGGCAAAAATTGTAATCAGTGAGGATGGACAAAAACAAATAGATACACAGAAAGACTAAACAATAGGATAACTGTTTTCAGACAAGAATGTAGTATTACTACAAACAATACCTCACAAAGGAAATGTAAATAGTGAAGCTGATAAAAAAAAAAAAACAGGTCAGTGAACAGAATTCCGGTGATTGTGATCTGAGGGGTGAGTTATGTTCAAGCGATTGGTGGCAGGTTTGAGGAAGTGAGTTGCGTTTGCATGATTGGTGGCGTGTTCAAGGGTTTGAGCTGGCAAGGGACACTACAAATGGTGGTCAGGGTAATGATGGTGTGTCTGAGATGTTCTTTATTTCCTACAGTAATGAACAAAACTGTTGTTCAACCACTGGAACCCGTTTTTACTCAACCCCAAACAACAGCAACGACTGTTGATTCTCCGTCTCAAACTACACTCCATTCTATGCCTGGGCCGCCTGGTGAGTTGAGCAAAGATGCTAGCAATTCCCAATGGGGAATGCACCTGGTGCAAATGTGGCTACTAAGCTTGATGTGAACCCTGATATCATGACCAAATCTCCAATCTGGCCATCAGACAAACATGGCTAACTCATTTTTCCAAGCTTCCAATTAGCTAATTGGAAGCTAATTGGAAGCTTCCAATTAGCTTCTCCCCCTGTAACTATTCCCCAAGTTTTTGCTGTACATGAGAATATGTTCTCGGTCAACTCACATGGTAACAAAAGGGTCAGTTAATTAATTATCTGATGTCCTCATCTTAGTGACAATTGGCAATGCCAGTGTGTTCTGCAATGAGTCCAGTATGACAGTGTCTGTGGAGAAGTCCTCCATCGTGGGTCTCCAGGTGGACCACCTGCGTCTCAGTGACCCTTCCTGCAGCCTGAACTCCAACAGAACCCACATCTTCAGGACCCTGGACTTCAACTCCTGTGGCACCCAGCTGGAGGTCAGAGCCCATATTCTGCACATTATAACTTATTTTAAGTGTCCTATTATTTAGATCAGATCCTTTGTGCCAAGCTGACTCTGATCATCATCGTCTTTCTTCACTCATCAAGCTGAATGTGTTCCTGTATTTCAGGAGGATGGGGACAACCGGATCTTCAGAAATGTGATCACATCCTTTAACGATTCCAATGATGTGATCACCAGGGAACAGAAGATGGATATCAATTTATCCTGTGTCTTCCCCAAGAGGGGCAACGTCAGCCTGGAGTTCCAGGTCCACAAGATCCAATACATTTTCTGTGAGAAGGGCTTTGGGAAGTTCACCTACCAGTTTAAGTTCTTCAACAGCAGTCTATTCAACAGCATGGTGGATCCAGCTAGTCATTCATTCGAGGTGTGTTTGTGGTGAAGGTACACTACCGTTCAAAATGTTGGGGTCGCTTAGAAATTTCCCTGTTAAATTAACATTAAAATAACATCAACTTGATCAGAAATAGCAAGCAAGTTTATTTATATAGCACAATTCATACATAGAAGCAATTCAATGTGCTTTACAAAGAAAAAGAAAAATATAAAAATGCAATTTGAATAAAAACAAATACTCAAATGAAAACATAAAAACAGCATCATAATAATAAAACATAGAATAGGAAAATAGAAATAGAATAAAAACGGGATAAAAAAATAGGAAGCTATAAAAGCTGTAAGGCTAAACAGTGCAGTTAAGTTTAAGCGCTCAGTCATAGGCGCATGAAAAGAGAAGAACATGCTGTAGGGTTTTTAACCTGGATTTAAAAATTGATACATTTGGAGCATGTCTAAGATTTTCTGGTAGTTTATTCCAGTTGTGTGCAGCATAACTGCTAAACGCAGCTTCTCCATGCTTGGTTTGGACTCTGGGCCCGGCTCGGTTTATATTCTTCAAACATATCAGAAATGTATTCGGGGCCTAAACCATTCAGTGATTTATAAACTTAAAGCACTACTTTTAAATCTATTCTGTAACTGACTGGAAGCCAGTGCAAAGATTTAAGAACCGGAGAGATGTGCTCTGTTCTCTTGGTCCTGGTTAACATTCTAGCAGAAGCATTCAGGTGAGGTCGGAAGCCTGACTGAAAGAGACCGCTTGAGTTCACAAAATTGCTGAGTTGATTGAAGACAACCTACTCAATGATCTTGGCTATAAAAGGGAGATTTGATACAGGTCTATTGTTGATCAATATACTCTGCCTATGAGTACTGTCCTTCATGCTTATCTTGTTTGGAAATGGCATTCCAAGAGCGTGACGTATGTTGGCAACAAGCAGCCAGCATCCCATGATGTTTAGATGAACTCCATCAGGTCTAAAGCAGTTTTTACAGTTCAAAAAAAATATTTAAATTGTCAATAAACGTAATCCCGTGATTGATGCATGCCAATGTCAGCCACGTATTCAGCCCAAGGAGTCTGCTAAAAGATTAAATTCCTTTCCCCAAGGTTGGAATGGGGCCTGAGATGAAAACATGTTTTTGAAAGTTTATTTTTTAATGTTTATTTTCTCCAGTAGCATAAAAAAATCCATTTTCAGGATCTCCGAGCCAGTTTTCCTTCGTAGAATGTCAAAAGACCCAGTGTGGATAATAATCTGCATATTGCTTGGATGTGTAGAGAGAATAACTGGCAACATTTCTGTAAACTCTTTGACCGGTGTGTTAGTTTTTCAGTCTTTGCCATTCTGATATGCTTGGTTATATCATCCCCAATCAAGGTAGTATCTGGTTTATCAAATGTGGAGTTAGCAAAGTTTCTTCTTTCCCCCGTCCTATCAGTGGTTTTAGGGCTATTTCTTGGATTTTGTTTGGCCCTAATGCTAGTGTTGTGGTTAGCTTCCCTAGGTCCATTTACACACATTCCATTCCGAGTCAGTGGATTGTACCTGTTTTGCAGTGAGAGTTCAGGTGGTAGATTGAGGGTTGGTGCTCTATTTAATTTCTTGCTGGATTTTCCTCTGCGGCATACGACATCAGACCAAGTCCTCGCTGGAGTTGATGCCTTCGGTCTAGCCCCAGTGCTGTGCCAGTAAGATGTGTCATTGGGGAAGGCTGGTTTGAAAGCCTCTGCAGTAAGTCCAGTGGCATTAGCGCACGTCCAGGGGAGCGTGTCAGCCAGGTCCGTGACAGAGTGCTCTAGATTTGAAGTAATCCCTTGTATACCAATCTGTGTCTGTCCATTAGCATTTGATAGCTCAACCCCTAGAGTAGTTGTTACAGAGTCAATGAATTGTTCACTCTCACGTATTTCAAGCTGTGTTATCATCTCATTCAGTCGCTTACTCTGAAATTGCTCTGATCTGTTCACCAGTTTTGACTGCGTTCTGTCAAGTATAGGGAAATATTTTGAGCTCTCTAGCCTTAGGTTAGCCTGTTGTGCTATGTTAGCATTAGCATTTGTTGATTCACCTACCGGACAGGACCCATAGTCCGACCAGAGGTGCGCTCGGTTGACTAAATCTTCCAAGCGGTTGATCCGTTCCTCCAAGAGCTGTCTTAGCTCATCCATCATACAAAATCACTCAAAAATGCTAAGGAACTATGCTGAGGTCCTCTTTAAAAATGACAGAAAATGGTAACAATATGATTAAAAAATGAAACAAAGATAAAAGATAAAAAGAAGATTAAAAGAAAATTAAAAAGTAAGAAAAGAAAAAAAAAAGGTTGGCAAAATCAGGAAGCAGGAGAGTTGTGTTATGCGACTAACAGGCATGAATGCAGGAAGCGAATATAGTGTAGACATTGTTAATCTTGTAAATGACTACTGTAGCTGTAATGTAATATCTTTAGACATGTTGAGTATCTGGAGCATCAGCCTCTCAGATCCTCAACTGACAGCTTCATTAAAAAATACCAGCAAAACACCAGTCTCAATGTCAACAATGAAGAGGTGATTCTGAGATTCTGGCCTTCTGGGCAGAGTTGCAAAGAAAAATATATCTTAGACTGGCCAATGAAAAGAAAAGATTTAGATGAGCAAAAGAAAACCAACCCTGGACAGAGGAAGATTGGAATTTCTTTTATGGACATACAAAGTTTGAGATGTTCAGATCACAACGAAGAACATTTGTGAGACACAGAATAAAGGAAAATATACAGGAGGAGTGCTTGACGCCATCTTTTAAGCATGGTGGAGGCCATGTGATGGTCTGGGGGTGCTGTGGTGGTGGGGAAATGGGAGATTTGTACAGGATAAAAGGGCTCTTGAAGAATGAAGGCTATCACTCCATTTGCAACTCCACGCCATACCCTGTGGACAGCGCTTGATTGGAGACAATTTCCTCCAACAACAGGACAATGACCCAAAGCACAGCTCCAAACTATGCAAGAACTATTTAGGGAAGACGCAGTCAGCTGGTATTCTGTCTATAATGGAGTGATCAGCACAGTCACCGGACCTCAACTTTACTGAGCTTGACCGTATAGTACATAAAAAGTGTCCATCAAGTCAGATGGTTCAGGAAACATGGGGTGAAATCTCTTCGGATAACCTCAACAAATTGACAAATAGAACGCCAAAGGTTAGGCTGTAATGTTTGACAAAAGTAAAACTTGAAGGACACAATTATTATTTCAATAAAAAGAAATCAACCTTGTAAATGACTTTATTTCCTACTCATTTTGCTATACTTCCTATTCAAATTAATTTCATGTATGTTTTCATGGACAACAAGGGAATTTGCAAGTGACCTTGCATGATTTACTGTAAGCTAATGAACATAGAGGCTTATTGCTCATGTCACAGATCTAGGAATGCTTACCTTACTATATTATCTACCTTTTCCAAATCATAACCTTGCCCACTAGGGGTAAGTAATGAAGTAAAACACTATGAAACTGAACTTAGATTAGAGTGAATGGACAACATCATCCATGTAATGGAAAATATATATATATATATATTGGCTTTAGATTATTGTCTAAATGTCATCCCTCTAATTTCAAAATGTAATGTGTTTCCAGGTGGAACTGAATGAGATGGTCTACATGGAGATCACCTCCAATACTTCTGCCTCCAACACTGAGATGTTTGTGGAGTCCTGCTGGGCCACGTCCTCTAATGATCCTGATGACCCCGCCCACCACAGCATCATCCAAAATGGGTGACATGCGATTTTCTGGATTTTTTTGTTGTTATTCTGTCCCTCACTGTTCAAATAAACCTACCATTAAAATTATAGACTGATCATTTCTTTGTCAGTGGGCAAACGTACAAAATCAGCAGGGGATCAAATATTTTTTTCCCTCACTGTATATGGGTCAGGAACATTAAGACTGTGTTTATTGGTGTATATGAGTCAGGAACGCTAAGATTCTGTTTACTGGTGTATATGGGTCAGGAACGCTAAGATTCTGTTTACTGGTGTATGTGTGTCAGGTACACTAAGACAGTGTTTACTGGTGTATATGGGTCAGGAACACTAAGATTGTGTTTATTGATGTATATGGGTCAGGAACACTAAGATTGTGTTTATTGATGTATATGGGTCAGGAACACTAAGACTGTGTTTACTGGTGTATATGGGTCAGGAACACTAAGACTGTGTTTACTGGTGTATATGGGTCAGGAACACTAAGACTGTGTTTACTGATGTATATGGGTCAGGAACACTAAGACTGTGTTTACTGATGTATATGGGTCAGGAACACTAAGACTGTGTTTACTGATGTATATGGGTCAGGAACACCAAGACTGTGTTTACTGGCGTATATGGGTCAGGAACACTAAGACTGTGTTTAATGATGTATATGGGTCAGGAACACTATGACTATTTTTACTGGCGTATATGGATCAGGAACGTTAAGGCTGTGCTTGCTGATGTATATTAGTCAGGAACTCAAATTGATACTCTATTCGCCATTTGAGGCACTCTTATTTGTTGAAACATTATTTTTTTAAAGTACTACTTTTTCTTCAGCTGTCAGCAGGATGAAACTCTGGAGATCTTCCCCAGTTCCAGATCTCAGTTCCGTTTTGGTATGGAATCGTTCAAATTCATTGGGATGCATAACCAGGTAATTGGAGTGAGATAGTGAAGTGGTTTGAGTGGAACCTGGTTTTAGTGGAACTGCCTCTCTGGTGTTTGTTTGACGTTGTTTCATGTTTTCAAACTTCACTTTTATATGAAGAGTGTACAATAATTCAGTAATGATGAACACTTTATAATTTTTTTTGGTTGGTTGTCTGTGCACATGATTGTGACCTCTGACCACTTCAGGTGTACATCAGCTGTTCGGTGATCCTGTGTGAGACAGGGGACCCCAACTCCCGCTGTGCTGAGGGCTGCATCAATGGCACCAGTCACCATCGGAGAGAGGCCGTACAGCAGACCCCTTCACCCTACATCTCCCAGGGTCCTTTGCGTCTGAGGAGGAATGCCAATAGCAAAGGTAACTTGAATGTGTGTCAAATTCACCTTTGGGTGCAGCAGAGGCGTCGCTAGGATCACAATACATTCAGGGGTTAGCCCCCCCTCCCACCCCACCCAGGACAGAAAGTACAGATTTTTGAATGTGCATGTGGAAAATTTTGATGTACATGCTAGCGGCCTACATTATCATAATGCGTGATCAGAATTATAGATGAATAGATCAGGGGCTATTTTTTTATTTTATTTTTTTGGTCAATGAGATCCGGGGCTAAAGCCACGCACGCCCAGGCCTAATGACGCCACTGGGGTGCAGTTTACCCACACAGTCCAGATTTGTGGGGTTAATAATTATTTATGATTGCCTTGCCTCATCACGTTCTAGCAACCTCTTGTGGTGTCTTGGGCCCATATGAGCTCATTAGAGGGAGAAGGCCAGAGAACTTGTTGATGTAATAGTCATATGTGTAATGTAGGTGAATGTAACGGTTGCATGTGTAATGTAGATTAATGTAATGGTAGGGTCAGATTTAGATCGTTGGTCATGGCCATAGTACTTAAACCAGGGGACAAGGTATTTAGCCAAAAAGGGACAAGAACATAATGCATTGTGACCCTATCCCTCATATGTGTTTCCCAAACATCTGTCCCCCACTCTTCACTTTGTTTTGCCCACAAGTTTTAAGGGGCTGCTTTGTGTTTTCTCATTGAAAATATTTATGTTTTGTCATTACATCAACAAAAATCAAGTAAAGTGTATGGATTTTTTACGGTGGCCCAGAACTGCAAAACCTAACCACTAATACGATGACACACCCCCAATACAAATATTCCCCCAAATACCGCAAAACCCAACCACTAATACGATGATAGACTTCCAATTCAATACAATACCCCTTCCCCAAATATGAACGCACACTCCCAATACAAAACGACAATATTCAGACAAAATGTAAAGGGTAAGTACAAGACTATCGTCGCTGGTTGTCTGTTAATGCTGTCATTTCATATTAGGGGGGAGTGCATTCATATTTGTGGAAAGAGTATTGTATCGTGTGTGTGTCATCGAATTAGTGGTTATGTTTTCGTATTAGGGGCATTCATATAATTTTGAGGAAGGGGTATTGGGGGTGTGGAACTGTATTAGTGGTTTTGTTTTCCACGTCTGGGCCACCGTATTTTTTGCAACCAAGAAATTCCAACAATTTTTACATTGCCCCATGACCCAACCACAAAAGTAAAGACATTGTGTTTACATTTTGTGACATGTGTGGAAGTCAAATGTCATGTCTAGCTCCTTTAAGTATTTTGCATTTAGGAAATAGTTTACAGTAGGAAAACTCCTTCAAAACAATATATTTTTCCTCTCCAGTTGCTGATGGAGCTTTGAACATGAACTTGGTGTTCATCGCTGGCTGTCTCCTGGCAGCAGTTGTCATGGTTTGTGGAGTGGTCATCTACAGATCCAGGGAGTCAAAGTCCAATTATAAACTTCTCCCAACTGACCAACAGGGCGCTGGCAAGGAGACATGGTTGGGTGATAATAAACATCCTATGTAGGTGCCATCAGCTAGATATAGGTTGCCTTTGGCCACAGCTCTTTGATCAGCTTTCAATCAAATATATTTTAATAAGCACTTTCTACATCAGCAGATTCTGTTATATAAATTCCCAGCCTGAAACTCCAAGGAACTCACAATAAGCTGTAGATGCACCATGGTTAGAAAAACAATATCGAAACCAACAAAGAAACCTAGAGAGGATCCATACTCCTCTGTCTGTACAGGCTAAAGAGGACATGAACCTTAAAGGCCACATTGTTCATCAGTATATTTAAACATAAAAGGACCCAAAAAGACTAACCATAAATGAAACAGAAAACTGATTTTAGATCGGTGTCAAGAGGCAACTATATCTCAGGACACATTTGATGTTTAAAGAGTCAATACATTTACTGACAATCAATGCAATCTACATGTAACATTAAATGGTGGCAGGATGCAGGGAAAGAGGTGAATTTAATAAAGACTTACTTGGTTACAAAGCTTTGGAAACACTGTGACGGCACATGACCACACCCACAAACATTAAATAAAACAACTAACATTAACAATGAACAACAAAGACACAGGGAACAAGGGATACCTATATAGGGAGATAACGAGGGGCAAACGAGACAGGTGTACGCAGTCAACACAGGGGATTCACACAGAAGCAGAACAACTTGAAATAATACAACCGGCATGACACACTTACAGTAAACTTATTATGTTCGTTAATTCTTATAATATTTTGAAAAGTTGGGAAGATGTGGTTTATTTCAAATTGTCATACGATCATGTTTAAATTAAAGAAGAAATTTCTACATACTGTTCTTAATGTTCTATTTCTATCAGTATCCTGATGTTGAAACTGCACGTTTGTTACTTCCTGTGGAGCTTAGGAGCCCTTCATGACCATTCATATGCTTGCTGTATTTCTAAGTAATTATGAATAGTAATTTTAATTAATGTCAGTAACACACATTTCTTATTATTCTATTGCTATGGTGGATAGGAGTTATTAGTAATCAGTAAATAGTTCTTTTCAAGACCCTGGGTCCTGTACCCAGGTTAATTGGGTTTTTATGTTTCATTGAATTAAATAAACCTTTATTGAATCACAAATGCTTGTCTTTACAAACGTTAATTTCAGTTTTACATTAATACATGGATTGGCTTGTGTAAAATGTGGTATTGTCAAAATCACCATCAAGACGGTACTTCCCTTGGCAACAAGTGTCAGGCTTCACAGGGACGAGGAGCAGGAAACGTGGAGCTTGGGTTTGAATGTCTTTTTAATGACAAAAGCACCGACATATGCTCACGATGGTGAGACAATAACACACAAAGACTAGGGGAGCAGAGAGAACATATATACTGGGGGGAATGATTGTAAATGAAGACCAGGTGCGCTAAACAAGACAACAGGTGAGATGAATAGATGAGATGGGCGGTGGTGTCAGAAGGCCGGTGACGTCGACCGCTGGAGCCTGCCTGCTGCAGGGGGAGGAGAGGCAGCAGAGGGCGCAGTCGTCACAACAAGAGCGGAAATGACCAACAACCTGGATTGTATATTTTCTTATTCAAATGTCAGGCTGTAATAATCTGTTAATATTTCACCAGTGAAAAGGGTTTTAGCTTTTATTTAATCAAGTTGAATCTTTTTCAAAAGGAAACTGTCCGTCATATTAGCCTTTTAGGTTACATAACATGGTCATTGGACATTACAATAAATAACATCAATGTGGAATAACTGTTGTGGCAGAACATTCAGTATAATCTAGAGGGCGGTACACATACAAAAAAACTGTCAAGAACAGGGGTGTACTCACTTTTGTTGCCAGCGGTTTAGACAGTAATGGCTGTGTGTTGTGTTATTTTGAGGGGACAGCACATTTACACTGTTATACAAGCTGTACACTCACTGCTTTACATTGTAGCAAAGTGTCATTTCTTCAGTGTTGTCACATGAAAAGATATAATCAAATATTTACAAAAATGTGAGGGGTGTACTCACTTTTGTGAGATACTGTATATGGCTCTCCAACCATATGACAACAGCTCAATAGACTCTGTGTCACTGTATAGAACACATAAATACCTGGAGGAACCAAAATTGTCTACAATTAAACCAAGATAAAATTGACATTATTGTGTTTGGCAACAAAAATAAAATAACAAGTATTAGTAAAGAGCTGGATTCTCGGGCCCTTAAAACCAGGGATCAAGTGTGTTATCTTGGTGTTCTGATAGACCTCACATTTAACAGTCACATCAAAGCGGTCACCAAAACAGCATTCTATCATCTTAAAAATATAGCCAGAATCAAAGGCTTGGTGTCCCAAAAAGACCAAGAGAAGCTCATCCATGCTTTTATCTCTAGTAGGGTTGACTACTGTAATGGCCCCTTAACTGGACTCCCCAAAAAACTGTAAAACAGCTGCAGCTCATTCAGAATGCTGCTGCTAGAATGTTAACCAGGACCAAGAGAATAGAGCACATCACTCCGGTTCTTAAATCTTTGTATTGGCTTCCAGTCAGTTACAGAAAAGATTTTAAAGTGGTGCTTTTAGTTTATAAATCTCTGAATGGTTTAGGACCCGAACACATTTCTGATATGTTTGAAGAATATAAACCGAGCAGGGCTCTTAGATCCAGGTCAACTAGTAGAGCCCAGAGTCAGCTAGTAGAGCCCAGAGTCCAAACTAAACATGGAGAAGCTGCGTTTGGCAGTTATGCTGTACACAACTGGAATAAACTACCAGAAGATCTTAGACATGCCCCGTTTTTATTCTTTTTATATTTTCTTATTTTATTTTTATTATTATGATGTTTTTTTGATGTTTTCATTTGAGTATTTGTTTTTATGTTATTGTATTTTTATATTATTTTTTTTTTATTTTTCTTTGTAAAGCACATTGAATTGCTTCGATGTATGAATTGTGCTATATAAATAAACTTGTTTGCTTGCTTACAGACTGTGTATGCATGTCACTAATACAAAAAACACCCAGAATACCTAGTATTAGTTCTACCTGTTCAAAGTAATTTTTTGCATGATGCACACGAGCACTATCTTCACACTTTGGCCTTGGCCGGCTAGCACAAAACATGCATATCTGTGCTGAGCCTTGGAATGATTAATCGTATATGTCACAAGAACCAATGTATAAAGTCAAATTCAGGTCATCAAATGCACCTTTGAAACTTTGATAATATGTATGTAAATTCCCCCATTCCCCAATGTCCCCATCTAACGTTAGCTGGCTAACATCATGACATTGGACAAATCTGTTACTACAGTCTAAAATCGAGCCATTAGCCCTATTTTTTAAAAAAACTTTAATATAGCTATATGGCAACACAGCAGAATATTTCGATTAACTGCAGGAGATGTGAAAGTTTCACATTTTGCCCAAGTATGTTCAGCTGTAGCCAGTTAGAGCTAGCTATCTAGCACTAACATTACTAGTTAGCAAAATTATTGTATGCCTTCATCATTGCTGGCTAACGTCTAACATTTGCTAAATTAACTGAGCATAGCTAACCATAGAAATCTGCACATTGGATCATTTTAGTTAATTATACAAACTGCAAGAAAACACAACGTTGTTGAAAAGGTTATATTTTGTGTTTAATATAGCCTACATTTTTAAGTGAATCCTCCTTAGGCACCTGCAACCTTTGAGGCATTAACATTGTCATTGAACAAGTACAACGAAATGCAGTAAAAGCCATGCCCCCTGCGAGGATCAAACTCACAACCTAGAAATTACAAGACTGACACCCTACCTACTGCTCAGCTGTCAGTGTGGAGTGACCAGTATCCTTTGACGTCTGCTGCCGTTGATGCACGTAGTTATCCATTACGTACTGCATCATTTAATTGGGTGGGTGTAAATAGCCGATTAGCTGCCATGTGGCTATTCTCCCCCGGGTGCAAATACACTCAGTTTATTTAATTGGAGTGTCTATTTGCACCCAGGTGAATATAGCCATACGGCAGCTAATCGGCTACACCCAAATAAATGACGTAATGCGTAACGGATAGCTACGAGCATCAACGGTTGCGTAACTTAAATCAATAACTTAAATCAATAGCTACGTATATCAACGGCAGCATAAACAATACTGGTCACTCAACTCTGGCAGCTGACTTAGCGCAGTAGGTAGCGTGTCTGTCTCATAATCTCAAAGTTGTGACTACAATCCTCACAAGGGTCACGGCCTTTACTGCATTTCGTTATACTGTACTTGTACTTGTTCAATGACAATAAAGTTTAATCTCATTTAATCTAAAAAATATACAAAAGTTGATAGCTACTGTGGGGCAATAGTATTAAGATAACATGCAAGTCTGCTAGAGGCTAAGTAGAACTAAGAGATATTGTAACTGCATTAGAGGAGGGGGTGACAGGATCCTTATCTTACTAGAATAGCTGGGAGCAAGAACAGACCCCTTTGGAATTCGGTAATAAACTGGCAGATTGCCAAATAAGGGAAAAGACGCTAAAGCTAGAAGTCGATTGGTTGGAATAACAACAGGGAAACCCGAAGACGGCAGCTGCCATGAAAGATGTGTTAAACAACATATATCTCATTTATATATGGTAGGAACCGCGCCCTGAACCATAAAATTTAGGGTAGGGGGCTCATGCTATAAGAACTGTGTGTGCTGTGATTGTGT
>JACXGI010011317.1:0-25291 GCA_016801175.1 Esox masquinongy | reverse complement strand
TTGCCCTGCCGTCCCACGAGTTATGCTGAATAATCTCGGGAGGACGTTCTCTGGGCTCACGGGTCATATATAGGGGCAGGCGTGCCCTGATTGGCTGACGCATCTTGCATAATGAGTTTTCAGTACGGCCGCGGACGCGGCCAGGGTAAACCACTAGGAGCTAAAGCCCCTCTAGGGGGCTCCGCTCCACTCATATAACTGGAGTTACATTCCCGGTAACTAACGGTTTTTCCCATACTTATTATTATTATTCCTCCAGCTCTACAGCCTAAACGGTAAAAGCTATAAACACGAAACCAACTCCAAAACGTCCCACATGCTCGAACTCAGGTTGCTTGAGCAGAAACGTTTATCGATTTAACATATGCTAATTTACGTAGTTAGCATTAATTAGCCATTAAGCTGTATCTTTTCAACCGTTCAAGCTACAGACATGAAACTGATTCTCATTCAAGAGTTTTGACTGTTTCCATTTAATGTACTGACACATTTATTGATTTTACGTATGCAACTTTGCGTAATTGGCTTGAATTAACTATTACGCTGTAGCTCTTGAACCGCTTGAGCTACAGACACGAAACCAACTTTATTACACAAGTTTAGGCTATCGCTACTTCAAATTTGGAAACTTTTATCGATTTTACATATGCTTATTTGCGTAATTAGAATTAATTAGCAATTAGGCTGTATCTCTTTAACCGTTCGAGCTACAGACTTGAAACCAACTTTGCTTCACCAGTTTAGCTATCCCCTGTTCATATAAAGACACAATAATTAATTTTACGTATGCAATTTGCGTAATTAGCATTAATTATCTATTAGGCTGTTTCTGTTGAACCATTCGTGCTACAAACACAAAATCAACTTTGTTTCACACATTTAGGCTATAGCCACTGCAATTTATAAACTGTACTTGGTTTTACCTATGCTAATTAGCATAATTACCGTTAATTAACTTAGGTTGTATCTTTTAAACCGTTCGATATACAGCCACGAAACCAACTTTGTTACACCAGATTAGGCTATCCCTACTTCAAATTTGGAAATGTTTATCGATTTTACGTATGCTAATTTGCATAATTAGCATGAATTAGCAATTAGGCTGTATCTTTTGAACCTTTCGAGCTACAGACACGAAACCAACATTTTTACACCAGTTTAAGCTATCCCTACTTCAAATAAGAAACGTTTATCGATTTAACATAAGCTAATTTGCGTAATTAGCATTAATTAGCCATTAAGCTGTATCTTTTCAACCGTTCAAGCTACAGACATGAAACTGATTCTCATTCAAGAGTTTTGACTGTTTCCATTTAATGTACTGACACATTTATTGATTTTACGTATGCAACTTTGCGTAATTAGCTTGAATTAAGTATTACACTGTAGCTCTTGAACCATTTGAGCTACAGACACGAAACCAACTTTGTTACACCAGTTTATGCTATCGCTACTTCAAATTTGGAAACGTTTATCGATTTAACATATGCTAATTTACGTAACTAGCATTAATTAGCCATTAGGCTGTATCTTTTCAAACGTTCAAGCTACAGACATGAAACTGATTCTCATTCAAGAGTTTTGACTTTGATTTTACATATGCTACTTTGCGTAATTAGCCTGAATTAACTATTACTCGTAGCTCTTGAACCGTTCGACAGACACAAAACCAACTTATGTTTTACCTGTTTAGGCCATCCCTCCTTCAAATTAGGAAAAGCTCTTTGATTTTACATATGCAAATTTGCGTAATTAGTGTGAATTAACTACTAGGCTGTAACTTTTGAATCGCTCGAGCAACAGACACAAAACTGACATTGTTTCACACGTTTAAGCTATCCCCACTGCAATTTCTGAAACAGTTATCGATATTACATATGCTAATTAGCATAATTAGTGTTAATTAACTACTAGGCTGTATATTTTGAACCATTCGAGCTACAGACACGAGATCTGTCATTGGTAACACTTTTATTAGCTTTAACTGTCATGTATTCTAATTAATGCTAATTACCCTCAAAAACAGTATCTCTTGAGCCTTAAAAAATACAGTCTTCGATAGGTAAACACTATTTCAAACCCTAAATACTTTTAAAACAGCTAACAAGCACACCACATTTTCGTCAGGAAATGTACTTGTCTAGTTATTATTAGTATTCCGGCAAAAAAGGGTGTGTTTTGCAAATTCCCATGAGATAAGATGGCTTAAAGGTGGCCACATTTTTATGGTAGTAAAGGGCCAAGGGCCGCAACTTCTGGTGCGGTGGCATGCATGTCGGCCTCATGGTGGCGCTGAAAATTGGGTTACATTGGTTTATCTCCTCATGATGAACGTTTTTGCCATTGGAATCCATAAAGTCCGCCATGATGGATTTTCCGCCATTTTGGATTTTTTGAAAAACACTAAAAAATTAACTCCTCTGGCACAAAATGTCCGATCTTCACGTACTTTGATATTTTGCATCTAGGGACCATTGTCCTCAAAAGTTATATCAGCCAGGCCAGTGTGTTGAAAAACATGGCCACCATTGACAGATGAACATGTGAGGGGGCGTGGTTTGTACATATATAGACACATCTCCTATTAGGATAATGGTATTATGATTCTACTTGATGCATATTTTAACAAAGATGATACAATCATAATGACTGTAAAGATTTCTTTATCATCCACACAGTGGCGCTATTGAGGTTTCCCACATTTGCAAGCTCACCATGCTCAACACGTTTAAAATAAAATCTTGAAAAGAGGTGTATAAGTCCATCTCCTCCCAAAGAACATATTTGCAATTGGGACCGATTAAGTCGGGCGTAATGTTTTTCTGAATTTCTGAATTTGTGAAAAATGCTTCAAATGCTACTTCTATAGCATCAAATGACCAATGTTAAGTGTGATTACATTTGGTACACATGATCAGGGTTGTGATCCAGGGTTGTGATCACATGATCAAAAATTGTGTTTCTTAAAATGAAAAGAAAGAAAAGATAAGAGAGAAAAGGGCGACAGTATGTTACCCAATTTTTCAAAAAGGAATGCGGGTGTAGTCCGTGAGTGGTGAAAATTAACCTGTTAGCTTAGTCCATAGTGAAATAGGATACTTTTGCACCCCTAACGTTAGTTAGTTAATATCTTGACAGAAAATTTGGTGTTTACATTTCGTTCCTCTTTTAGCCAACATTTAATCAATGCAGGCAAACTTTTAACAAGCTATTGATACTAAATCAGTTGTCCCTGCCCCAGCCTGGTGCCAGGCCCAACAGGTGCAGCTTCAGGTTTAGCAGCCCTATCTGCCCATCCACATACCCCTGAACCAGCCCTACTCCCAACTGAAGGAGGTGAGCGGCATTGTGTTGAATGACATGTCAGCTGGCATAATTGCAGGGGGTCCATGGGATTTAAAAAATAATTATTATGAAACAAAGAAAAAATATTAAATCCTTTTCAATAAGAATTGAAACATTCTATGTCATTCAATAGATTATAATGTTAATTAATTGAAGATGCTTATGTATATTTAAGTTATATTTATTTTAAATTATTCATTAATGTGTAGATTTTTCCAGTCAAGACTTTATTAAAAACATTTAGACTGTAAAAGATGGCCTAGCACATTTCTTATAGAGGGTATCAGTGTTCCATCAAATAGTGAATTCCACATGTAAGAGCTGATTGAGTCTTCGGCTTTGGTGGTAGCTTGCTGGCAACAGCTCCTTGACTCATGTGCATGCTAATAAATAGAAAAGACTTCCACAGGACTCCACGTAGTTACGAATAATAAAATGTATGGTGTATATTCCATTTGCTTCACAGTTAACAGAGTATGTTAAAGAAATCTTAGACAAAGTAAAATAATTCCTACATATAACTCATGCAACTACGGTAAGAAAACTGTGTTGCTCCGCTGTCCAAAACCCCAGACACCCACTTCGTTATAGCAGAACACACAGCTGTTCAATCACCAATCACCAAGTCCAATCACCACCTGTCTTAAAGTGATGGTAACCAAACGAGAAAGATATACAGTGAAAATGCATCCCATGCCTATACAATATACATCAATCATAGAATCTCCTACTATTGTAGTAAAATGTCAGAAATTATGATAAAATTAATTGGACATCAATGTACACCCAGTATTTAGTATATACGGTAGTGATACTATTCCCTGTGCACTCACACCCAATATTAAATTGAAGTATATCAGATGGATTTAATGGTTGTATCAAAGCTGGACACAACTGCAGTGCTTTGTGCGTATTTTGGTTTTAAAAACCAAAAAATCAAAAGAGCGTACACCACACATCTGAAGAACGATCTCCGGATCCACCCGGTGTATTTCTTTCAATATTATTAGGCTTATACTGTAATTTTGGCAGAAAATTAACTATACAGACAATTTAATTGTAATTGCAATTATTTGTGTGACAATTAATCATCAGCTAAAATGTCATAATCTTACAGCGCTAGGTACATAATAATATTAAAAGATTCAGAGAATCCAGAGAAATCTCTGTATGCAAGGGACAAGGCCGAAAACCAATATTGGATGCCCGTGATCTTCGGGCCCTCAGACGGCACTGCATTAAAAACAGACACGATTCTGTAGTGGAAATCACGGCATGGGCTGATGAACTTCTGAAAACCACTGTCTGTGAACAGAGTACGTCGCTGCATCCACAAATGCAAATTAAAACTCTACCAAGCAAAGAAGAAGCCATATATAAACCAGATCCAGAACCACCGCCGCCTTCTCTGGGCCCGAGCTAATTTAAGATGGACTGAGGCAAAGTGGAAAACTGTCCTGTGGTCTGACAAATCAAAATTTGAAATTATTTTTGGGAATCATGGACGACGCGTCCTCTGGACTAAAGAGGAGAGGGACCATCCAGCTTGTTATCAGCGCACAGTTCAAAAGCCAGCATCCGTGATGGTATGGGGGTGCATTAGTGCACATTGCATAGGTGACTTGCAGATCTGTGGAGGCACCATTAATGCTGAACAATATATACTGCACAGGTTTTGGATGTCATTTTCAGGGAAGGCCTTGCTTATTTCAGCTTGACAATGCCAAACCACATTCTGCATGTATCACAACAGCATAGCTCTGTAGTAAAAGAGTCTGGGTGCTAAACTGGCCTGCCTGCAGTCCAGACCTGTCCCCTATTGAAAACATTTGGCGCATTATGAAATGAAAAATATGACAAATGAGACCCCAAATTGTTGAGCAGCTGCTATAGCTGCATCCTATATCAAGCAAGAATGAGAATACATTTCACTTTCAAACTACAGCAATTGGTCTCCTCAGTTCCCAAATGCTAACAGAGTATTGTTAAAAGAAGAGGTGATGCAACACAGTGGTAAACATGCTCCTGTCACAATTTTTTTGAAACATGTTGCTGGCATCAAATTCATAATTTAAAGTATTTTTCTATAATTATTTTCATAAGTTTGCAGATGATCATTAACTGATTGTTTGCCTGTTCGAACCATAAAAGGATCCTTTGCCACACTTGGAAACATTTAGCCTTTCTCCAGGTAAGGGTGCTTCAAACATGAGATTTGTAACTATACAAGTGTAGACAAAATATAGACAATTCTGTAAGGCATAACTTATACACCGATCAGGCATAACAATATGACCACTGACAGGTGAAGTGAATAACACTGATCATCTTGTTATCATGGCACCTGTCAGTGGGTGGGATATATTAGGCAGCAAGTGAACATTCTGTCCTCAAAGTTGATGTGTTAGAAGCAGAAAAAATGGGCAAGCAGTAGGATCTGAGCAACTTTGACAAGAGCCAAAGTGATGGCTAGGCGACTGGGTCAGAGCATCTCCAAAACTGCAGCCCTTGTGGGGTGTTCCCGGTCTGCAGTGGTCAGTACCTATCAAAAGTGGTCCAAGGAAGGAAAAGCGGTGAACCGGTGACAGGATCATGAGCGGCAAAGGCTCAATGATGCACGTGGGGAGCGAAGGCTGGCCCGTGTGGTCCAATCCAACAGATAAGGCTTCTGTAGCTCAAATTGCTGAAAAAGCGAATGCTGGTACTGAGAGCAAGATGTCAAAACACACAGTGCATTGCAGTTTGTTGCGTATGGGGCTGCGTAGCCACAGACCAATCCGGGTGCTCATGCTGTCCACTGCCGAAAGCGCCTACAATGGGCACGTGAGCATCAGAACTGGACCACAGAGCAATGAAAGAATGTGGCCTGGGCTGATGAATCACGTTTTCTTTTACATCTTGTGGATGACTGGGTGCGTGTGCGTCGCTTACCTGGAGAACACATGGATGCACTGTGGGAAGGTGGCAAGCCGGCGGGGGCAGATAATGCGCCCTGCCACAAAGCAAAAATATTTAAGGAATGGTTTGAGGAACACAACAACGAGTTCAATGTGTTGACTTGGCCTCCAAATTCCCCTGATCTCAATACAATCAAGCATCTGTGGGATGTACTGAACAAACAAGTTCGATCCATGGAGGCCCCACCTCACAACTTACAGGACTTAAAGGATCTGTTGCAAACGCCTTGGTGCCAGATACCACAGAACACCTTCAGAGGTCTAGTGGAGTCCATGCCTCGACGGGTCAGGGCTGTTTGGCGGCAAAATGGGGACCTACACAATATTAGGCAGGTGGTCATAATGTTATGGCTGAGCGTGTATTATTAATGCCTCACAACACGTGAACTCAATCAAATGCCTTGCTTGCGTAGTGCTCCAAAAGATGCTCACTAAATGTGTTTATGACTCCATGGGATCATGTCAGTGGGGTCATATTCTTACTCTGGACACATGGGGAAGTACATAACTTTCATTTAAGGACTTAACAGCAATTTCCAAAATGGCTGTGCCCATCAAAGCAATAATACCATCTGGTCAGTGCTCAAGTAATTTCTAGGCTATATTGAGTGAAGAGCCAACATCTTGACAAGCAAGCAAGTCTCCGCAATGAAAAATTAAGTGTGGTCGCGTTTATACAAAGGGATACAATTCTGGCAGCGGGGTGTTTTTCGGCACAACACCTAAACAAACAGTTTATTCTGAGAAGTGACAAATCCTGATCTAGCAGTGGAATGATGTACTCTCAAAATAGCTTTATAACCCCTTTCAGACTCAAGGGCAGTAATAATCTTGGTTCTTAGGGCCTCGTATAAGTCTTGATCTTGGCATGATGTCTTATCACACACTCATATGGTTAAGACCAAACCAGACCAGGTTTCCAATCTTTGTGGAAGGCCGGACTCTCCCGAGTTACTCTCAAATAAATTTCTAATCAATTGCGCCTGTTTTTATGCACCTGATTCTTATTTCATTGTGATGCTAAAGGTATGGGTATACTTTTTTTGCATGTGGAACTTTTTATGCATATGGAAATTGCATTTCAAGGGTTTCAAAAAAATTATTAATATAATCCACCCCCCGAAACATCAGCCAAAACGGAACTGTTCTAACCGAACATTCACATGTACCAGGAAGAAAAAGTCTGTATTTGTAGATGAAATAATGGTGGGGGGCACATTAGCAATTAGAATCTTGTAATGATGCTGACCCCAATATAGTTCAGTAGAAAGAGAGGTCTTCTTTCAACCCATCACTGTGCAGTTTGGGTTCTCTATATATGATTCTTGCTTTGTCTCCTACCATCACAATCCTTTACAGCTAAGGAATGGAGTGATGCATCTCAGATTTTAATTTAGTTCATACTTCTCAGATAAAGCACTTACAACATGAAAGGGACCCCAGCTCCAACGCACACAGCTGACAAGAAGAAGGAATAAATGTAATGTTTATCCTGTATGTGATTTTGGGGAGATAAATTCCAAAGCATCAAGGAGTCTTTTGATAATGCAATGTCTTGAAGATCGATGTCGTCTCCTGAAAGCTCTTTGCAAATGATGCCAGCCAAGAGGCAGGTGTACATAGCCAAAAATACAACAAAGCCTAACCGAAAGACATCACTGTCAATTCCCTTCCAGACTACCTTTATTAAAGAATCTAATTTAAAGGCTTGCTACACTGATAATTACAAATAACAGTGATTCCCTAGAGCTCGATGACCATATACACAGGGGTGGATCTTAAGGATTTTTGGCACCAGCCAGTCGGGCTAGTAGGCCAAAATTTCCACTAGCCCGGGTAAAATGTTACTAGCCCTGTTTGTAACTATTTACAGAGTAAAGAACAGGGCTAGTAGTTTATAAATGGATGTTGTCAATAGATTTTTCCAGTATACAGGCCTAACACCACATACCGCTCTCCTGTTTAAATTGAAGCCAGTCCACTCTCCCCTTTCTCCACTGCTCCTGGAAACATCTCTCTCTCTTTTTTTCATACTCATTGCTTTTGAGTTTCTTTAGTGAGGGTGGGGGAAAATTTGTGAAGAAATTATGCATTTTAAGGCTTGTAGCTTGCTGTGCTATCGCTAAATGTATTTATCTAGGTACTTGTATTCACTCAGACGTAGGCTGCATTCAGGATAATGTAACATTTACTTTACATTCAATGAATGTTAACGGCAGCTGGTAGGCTTATGAACGTGATATTACTACTGGTGGTATGTAATAGTGATCATGACAATATGTATAAAATACACTAACAGGTTGCAAACGTTCAGCCTTCTGAACACACCATTACTGTTTTGGTGCTAAACTAATTTTAAAATGATTGACGTGTTTCATGGCTTGTACAGAGACAAAGATATTAGAATACTATACGGTTGTAGCTACAGTAACCAAATGGGTGGGGCTTAGCGAAGGTTCCGACTCTTTATTTTAAGGCGAGTCTGGCGGACTGATTATGAACCTCATAATACAAGGGCTGATGACTCATTATCTTCAGTCACCACATTTAAAAGACTCGCTGAAATGTAAACTACTTGCCTGAGTCGAGCGGGCGAGCTTAATTTCCAGCCCTGCATATACAGTGTCTTGCAAAAGTATTGAAACCCCTGACTAATTCTCTCAGTCTAATTAATGGCAAATTATTTATTTAAATTTTGTTCTGTTTGATATTTTATTTAAAAACACTAACAGTTAATTGTAGTAAGGGGAATATGTTTTTATGTTTGTAAATAGTAAAAAAAAATATAAACTGAAATATGTTCCTTGGGTAAGTATCCAACCTCACAGTGACATTACCATTTGTCTACACCTGTGAACAATTTAAGTTGCTGTCACATTTTCTAGATAAAACCACACTGTTGAAGGATTAATGGTCAGACGGCTGTGAATCTGAAGGAAAAAGAAGACCAAAGAGCATTCCACAGAAGTTATAGCATAAGTAATACAAATGCATTGGTTAGGTAAAGGGCACAAACATATGCAAGTGTTTGGATATGCCAGTGAGCAAAGTTGGATCAATTATCAGGAAGTGGAACTGCACTACACCACTCACACACTACAAGGAAAATGATGTCCATCAAAGCCCAGTGCTCTAAAAAGGAGACTTGTGAGAGAAGCCATAGAGAAGCCAAAAAAACACTATTTGAAAAGTGGTCTTCAAGACTTGTCCAAACAAACTGAACAACCTGGAGAAAATCTGCATAGAAAAATGGACGTCACTCCAAATTATTTTCAAAGCTGTATGTAGCTGTTATTACATAGAAAGCTTGTGCTACAAAATATTAATGTGTTGGGTTTGAATACTTATGCAAATATTTCTGTTTTGTATTTTTATTAAAACTACTTCTCAACAAAACCCATGTCACTATAATTTCAGTGTTTTCAAATAAAATATAAAATGAACAACATTTTAATGTATCATTTGTAATTCAGGAAAATTTTACAACTGGTCAGGGATTTAAACATGTTTTCAAGGCACAGTAATAGGGAGGAATTTTATGGAGGAATTTTAGGGACTCAAATAAATATATGCACCATGAAATAATTAAATAAAAAGGGAAATATATCATTTAAATGAAAAATAAATGAATGAATAGAAAACATGTAACATATTTAATGGTGTTTTTCTACATATACTGATTTATTTATTTATTTCATGGTTGTAGTCATTGTGAAATCTGTCGTTATTGAATCCGTTATTGAATCGGTCACTTTCACCAATCAAAGTTGGAAGGGCGCACTTGATGACTTGGCGAGAAAAACTGAAACTGTTAGTATAGTTTCAGTCGAAAAAGAAGGTTTTGAGTGAGGAACAGAAGCGTTAAAATTAAAAGACCACTGCAAATTGAACACTTCTGTTCCCCACTCATAATTTTCCTTTTCAACATTTTTGGAAAGGAAAGAAAAAGGTGCAGTGGTCTCTTAATTTTTTCCGGAGCTGTATAATAAAATTCAGCAAACATACAAAAACATTGTTCCATTAAAGGTGGAATTACATTCTAAACCAACCTTTCTTTCACCAGCTTACTACATAGGTACTATATTTACATAATATTTGTGAACACATTGATGGTGAGTACAAAGCTAACGGAAATTACCGTTGTTTGCAAACAAAGGTGAATTGATTGAACGCACCACTACCACTGAACTAATTTGGGAAAGGGAAACAATCAAAGCTAGTAACTGGTAGATTGGAGGCACTGCTGAGATTGGACAAATGACACCTGGTGGATGGCTGCTGAGGCACTGTGGGTCGGGTTGCACAAACAACGCGTGGCCACGCTGAGAGGTAAGCATGTTCTTACTTTAATTTATTAGTTGTGTGACTTGACCTACCAGGCCGGACAGACAAGCACCACATAAGGTCTCTCCAAATTTAACAAACTATGTTTTGATGACGAATGGAGTTTTTGAATCCAATGTTAAGTGTATGTATACTAACACAATGTAAATAAGATTTGTAAATAAGTCAGGAGAAGTTGCAACTAAAGAGGGCTTATGAATACTGCTCCTAGGTTTGGCCACCAGGGAGGTCAGCTTTCGAATGGGCAAGTCCCCGAATCCGCCTTGATTGAGAAGTGAAGGCCACAAGGGACAAGGATTGCAGGGCAACCATGGATGCCGACCCAGCAAGATAGAAGGCTGCTGGAGTGTGTGTGAATTAAAAAGGCTGTAAGGCGCCCAGCGGTGTGTATGAGTGCCAAGAAGTGTGTTAGTGTAGAGAGAATTCTTGTGTGTGTGCCCCATGGATGGGGTTAATTTTGTTGATCTCTATGGTAATGCTCTTTGTGTATCAAAGGGCTGGACCTACAGACGTTTTCCCGCAAAGGGCAACAGGAGGAGGCTGGCTCTATAAGGGTTAAAGAGTGTAAGAGTGTAAGAAGACCTTTATGGTAACGTCCTTCTGTGGATCTGGAAGGAGGCGGCAACCAGTAAGCTGTGAGCGTGAATGTGTGAGTGGGAAGAGAATTTCTGTGTGTAAGAAAGTGTGTGTAAAAGGAGACTCTTTGGGAGTGATGTACCTAGCGTGTATAGATAAGAGTAAATGAGAAGGGAAACAGTTTAAGTTTAAGAAATGTAAGTTTTATTGTTATTTTGTTAGAAGATCATATAGGGTAAATGGTGAGATTACAATTACCACTTTCCAAACAAAAGTGAGGAAGGAAAGGAGAGTGTGTGTTGTTACATAGATAATAGCAAATTATAAGGTTATAACATGTGAGGATAAATGAGAAGGGTAAAAAAGAAAAAAACAGCCAGATAGATGAAGATTTTGTGGAAGATGTGCCACGAGAAAGTAATTCTATTGTTTGCAGATATTGTATAGGCCAGTGGTCTGTTAGCTGCATTTGACTGTGTCCAGTTAAAGGATAGTGAGAGGAGCTCAGCTAGACAGGACAGCTATTGGCTACCGTCCCAGAAAAGGGAGAAACTTGCTAGGAGAAAAAAGGGGGGTAGCACCTAGCAGTCTAATCTAGAGCACTGAGAAGTGCTGAGGGACAGGCACGCCAGTTAATCACAGGATGAGAATGTGTTGGAAGAAATAATGGTAATACCCGCGTGTGCCATGCTTGCTTATTTGTGCTCTTTGTTCCGTATGTCTGGGTGATCTGTGATTTAAGGTTCACTATAAAAGAAGAGAAAGAATGTGTGTGCTACGTTTATGGAACATTTGTAAAATGGTAATTCCCAATATAGGACATTAAGAAAAGATAGATATAAGATTGGGGTTTGAAACAATTAGTTAACACAAAGCTTTAAATTATTCAAGATGATGCTAAACTCTCTAGTCAAGGTTTAACTTTGTGTTGTGTGAGATTCTATCTTTGTTTCTCAGAAAGTAGGAGTCCTGAATCCAGCAACACTGATACACCAGGTCCAATGAAAGGTTACCTTACACCTGTGGCCCAGATAATTTCAGGGCCAAATCAAGCCCAGACCTGTGAAAGACTGCCTTGGGGTCAGAATATTGGACACTGATGGTTCCAGCTTCACTACAGCCGAGGAGAGATTTGAGGAATGGAAAGAGGCACTGAGAACAACGAGGCTCCTACATCCATGTTTGCAACAGCCAGGAGCCATTTAACTGGACATGGGGAAATCAGAGAGGAATGGGGAGTTGTATTGTAATTTTTAATACACTCTTTATATCTATTTTATGTTTGGGTCTCAGCAATTTTCTGGCAAAGCCTTATTACAGTTGTGCTCAAAAGTTTGCATTCCCTTGAATTGGTAATATATGTACCATTTGTAAAGAAAACATGAATGAGCAGGCAAAACACATTTCTTTTATTTCTTATTCAACTGTAGGTCACAGAATGGCACAATCATAAAACAAAACATGGCAACAAAGAAAAATATTAACTGACCCCTGTTCAAAAGTCTGCATGCCCTTAGTTCTTAATACTGTGTATTGCCCCCTTTAGCATCAGTGAGAGCGTGCAGTCTTTTGTAATAGTTGTCTATGAGGCCCCAAATTCTTGCAGGAGGCCTCATAGTATTTGAGAACTCCCCAGAGTGGCTCGATGATATTAAGGTCAGGAGAATGTGATGGCCACTCCAGAACCTTCACCCTTTTCTGTTGTAACCACTGGAGGGTCAGCTTGGCCTTGTGCACTGTCTTGCTGGAGAGTCCAAGAGCGTCCCATGTGCAGCTTTCATACAGAAGAATGCAAATTGTCTGCCAGTATTTTCTGATAACATGCTGCATTCAATCAATTTTCACAAGATTCCTCGTGCCTTTAGTGCTCACACACCCCGAAAACATCAGTGAGCCACCACCATGCTTCACAGTCGGGATGTTATTCTGTTCACTGTAGGCCTTGTTGACCCCTCTCCAAACATAGCGCTTATGGTTGTGACCATAAAGCTCTATTTTGGTCTTGTCACTCCAAATTACAGTGTGCCAGAACCTGTGAGGCGTGTCAAGGTGTTGTTGAGCATATTGTAACCAGGCTTTTTTGTGGTGTTGGCGCAGTAAAGGCTTCTTTCTGGCAACTCGACCATGCAGCTCATTTTTGTTCAAGTATCGTCATATTGTGCTCCTTGAAACAACCACACCGTCTTTTTCCAGGGCAGCCTGTATTTCTTGGACATTGAGGAAAGTTTTTAATTAGGCACTGATAATTCATATTGTTATTTTAAATTTAAACTGATAATTGTTTTAAATTAGTTATGAATTATTTGTGATGATTTTACACATCTGAAACAGTTGTTTATTTATTTTTTTGACATTTAAGTAATGATCCCACCATCTTTAATAGTTCAGTATTATTTCCAGTATGGCAGTAGCCTAGATGTTAGGGCCTAAGAGAATAGGTAAACTGATGCAGTGTTTTGTTTTCTCTTTTCTCCTATGGGGATGGTGTTGTGGACCTCTAACCCAATGCATGGAGACGATTTGGGAACAATAATGTGAAGTGAAACCTTCCAGAGCCTGATTTGTGGCATATGAAGGACATCTCATTGGGGAGAATGGAATTTCCTTGTTACGTATGGAACACATCTCCAATCAACGATGAGATGGAACAGCAGAACTTGAAACTGACCCTTGAACCTTGTGCCCAACAGCAACAGATCTGAGACACAGAGTGGGTCACTACAAAAGAAGATAAGAATCTGTTTCTGTCAAAGTATTTATTGCATCAAGTCCAAGGCAGAGAGGCCTTTGGGTTGATACATCAATGGACTAGAACAGCAAAAGGACAATGTGCCAGGTGAAAGGAGAGGACTAGGGAGTAACGTTCCAGTTAAATTTAGACTTTGCCATTTATTGGGCTAGAGGTTGTGATGCATAAGGTCAAAAAGGAGTGGGAAGTCAAAACTAAAATGTAATAGTGTAACTCTTTTTTTATGGCGACCTTAGCAACTATATGAGAAAGAGGTGTTGCAGAAATAGAAGGAGAAACTTGGGGAAAAGTATGGGACAGGGAAATGAACAGTGACAAACTAGATATTTGTTGTTTCAAGAAGCAACTGAGAAAAGGATTAGCTGATAGACAGAATCAGGGCAGAAGCAGTACCATGGCCCAGACAGTGAAACTAGGGACAAAGCAAGTGAAACGAGTGACAACGCAAGTGAGAAGTACAAGGCAAGTGAAATGAAGGATAGGAGAGGTGGAACGCAGGGAAAGAGAAGAGATATTTATGGTCAGAGAAGTGGTAACCTCAAGAAAAACAAGTGGTGAGATGTAGAAATTGATAATGGTAAGAGCCCAAGATAAAGAAACCTATGGAGGATAGTTAATAGTCTTGGGCAAGCAAGAATATTTTTTGGTCAGTGGTACGGTTGCAGTGGGACATTTTCCAAAATGTAAAACCATTATTAATTTGGATAAGATAGGCATAGTAATAGGGGGTTGTGTTAGTTGTGTTACCCTTGCCCTTTTCGGGGATATGGGTATAGGTATTGCAGCAAAAAGTATCCTAGGAAGATAAATGGGCAAACGTTCCATGATGACATTATCATTACCCGAAACCCCATAATTGTGCTTTGTGTCAAAGGTGGAACTGTGATTTCTGTGTAGGAAAGGTCTGTTCTCCAGTATGAAAAATGTTTTGAGCACCTAGGTGGCTGGTAGCCAACCTAGTATGAGGAGTTGGTATGAGGAGACAGATGATAATATGTACATTTTTGTTCATATTCTTCTTCATAATGCAGTTTTTACATATTCTCTTACTCTTTATTGATTTTCTATGATACTGATGGATGTTTGATTAATTTTAATGTTTGGTAATTCATTGCTTTTGATTGATGTTTTCTTTGAGTCACATCTGTGCAAAATATGCACTTCATTTACAGTATATGGAATCATTTGAAACGACATACTTTGCAAGGCTCTGAAAATATTTGCACATGCACGGCCGACCTTGACTAATTTGGTGCCCTAGGCAAAATTTTTGCTGGTGCCCCTCGCATCACAGCCAATTCAACCACCGATCATTGCATTTATACACTCACACAGAAACTGCATAGCTTTATGTCATTGAGATTTTCTTTATTATAGAAACAAAAAAAATAAAAAATAAACAGTATTAAAGAAACAAGTGACAAAAGACAAATTATAAATACAATCGAAATAAGAGTATTGAACGAAAAAACAATATTTCAGAAACCTTAGAGCAATATGCATAATGTAGCGTTGTTCTACAACCTTAAGCTTGGTTTATGGTTCTGCGGGTCTGCGTTGTTAATGTCACGTGCAGGTGTACGGAAACGTGCTCAGCATTTATAGTTGTGCGGCCTTGTTGTGTAGATAGCCATTACATTTCTTTACACTAGGCGGTGCTGTCACCCAAAATGTTGGTTTTTGTTCGCTTGTAGAGCAGGAAAACTTCACAGAAGAAGTATCTGTATAGTTGGTAAATAATATAATAGCTATCTAGCTAGATCTGGGAAGATGCAAACAACAATCTATTTCTGGAATGGCGAGTTTGAGAGAATGTGTAAAATTAATTGAGGACGAGGAGAAGGACGATGAGTTGGAAGAACTGATTTGTATACAGTTAATTATGAGGAAAGAGAGAAGACGCAAAAAGGTTGTGATGCAGTCACACCTGTGTCCGCTACTTTAGATTCGTTGGTGAGTTCTTCCAGAAACGTAATTAATCCAAATTGACTATAAACAATAAATAATCTATTCAGGAAACCAATATAATCTACTCAAGAGAATTTATTACAAGCTTGTAGGTGATACAACAGTTACGCATAAAGTGTTCAGTAACATATAACATCAGTGTACAACCTCAGTGCAAGACAAAAGTGTATGACAACCAAATACAGTTTAGGAATACTTTTGTAATGAAACATGAACCAGCACCAAGTTGCCTCCCCCTGACATCCATACCTGCTTAACCTCCACCCTGTGTGTCTGATCACATGCCACCACTGAACTGTCAATACTATACAGATGCTTCTGTAGAGTCTCCATACAGGTTCTAAGGTCATGCCTTAATCACCCTATCTTGAGCCATGAGTAGATCACTCTGTCTTACAGTATGTTGTCAGGAAGTAAAGATTGAAATATCCCCTAGTTGACAAGAGTGGCTACTCAATACAAGTCTTGTGATTCTCAGGTCAGTCAATCTCAGTCCAACTATCCTAACTGATGAATCATCAAGATGTATAATCTCACAGAATGTTCTTATGACAGAACTGTTATATAGCTGGTTTGTTCATGTCTAGATAAGTGTATTCTAAGAAAAAGAATTAATCAATTTCACTGATATAATATGAATCACAAATGTAAGATTACATTTGATATGAAAAATAACAAAAACAGTAATGTAACATTTACAAAATCTTCTACAGTGGTCAACGATGCCTTTGAATATGTCTGGAGCAGATGAGGGAGAATACAGTGTGCTTGTTCAGCAGATGTGAAAGATGGACGAAGAGGTGTATTTAAAATATTATAGGATTTTGGCTAATCGTTTTAACTATCTTCTGCATCGCTTGGAACCCTTTATTACACATCAAGCCACCCACTTCATACAAACCTGCTTCTGGGGTCAACTGCTATCCCTCCACCTGCTAACCTTCCTGGGATAGGAGTCACCCTCCCCATGTCATCGTTTTGGATGCTGCTTTTCCATTGCATGTAAATCTGATGAAGCCCTTTCAAAGTAAGCAATTGTTTATTGATATTCTGAAAATATTTGGAGGGTTAAATCATAAGCAGAAAAAATATTAGATTAATTATAGATTTACACTTAATACGTTTTCTGCCCTCCTCTATTTGCTTCCACTGCACATTTAGAATTGCCATATGTAATGCATTTGCATTAATTGCACATCTATACATTGCACTTGTACATACATACAGTGGATATAAAAAGTCTACACACCCCTGTTAAAATGCCAGGTTCTTGTGATGTAAAAGAATGAGAAAAGGATAAATCATGTCAGAACTTTTTCCACCTTTAATGTGACCTATAACATGAACAATTCAATTGAAAAACAAACTGAAATCTTTGAGGGGGAAAAATAAAAAATAAAAACTCACAATAACCTGGTTCCATAAGTGTGCACACCCTTAAACTAATACTTTGTTGAAGCACCTTTTGATTTTATTACAGCACTCAGTCTTTTTGGGTAGGAGTCTATTAGCATGGCATACCTTGACGTGGCAATATTTGCCCACTCTTCTTTGCAAAAGCGCTCCAAATCTGTCAGATTGCGAGGACATCTCCTGTGCACAGCCCTCTTCAGATCATCCCACAGATGTTCAATTGGATTCAGGTCTGGGCTCTGGCTGGGCCATTCCAAAACCTTAATCTTCTTCTGGTGAAGCCATGCTTTTTTGGATTTGGATGTGTGCTTTGGATTGTTGTCGTGCTGAAACGTGAACTTCCTCTTCATCTTCAGCTTTCTAACGGACGCCTGAAGGTTTTGTGCCAAAACTGCCTGGTATTTGGAACTGTTCATAATTCCCTCCACCCTGACTAAGGCCCTGGTTCCAGCTGAAGAAAATCCGCCCCAAAGCATGATGCTGCCACCACCATACTTCACTGTGGGTATGGTGTTCTTTGGGTGATGTGCAGTGTTGTTTTTGCACCAAACATACCTTTTGGAATTATGCCCAAAAAGTTCTATCTTGGTTTCATCAGACCATAACACATTTTCCCACATGCTTTTGGGGGACTTGATGTTTGTTTTTGCAAACTTCAGCCGGGCTTGGATGTTTTTCTCCGTAAGAAAAGGCTTCCGTCTTGCCATCCTACCCCATAGCCCATTCATATGAAGAATACGGGAGATTGTTGTCACATGCACTTGCCAGAAATTCCTGCAGTTCCTTTAATGTTGCTGTAGGCCTCTTGGAAGCCTCCCTGACCAGTTTTCTTCTCATCTTTTCATCAATTTTGGGGGGACGTCCAGTTCTTGGTAATGTCTCTGTTGTGCCATATTTTCTCCACTTGACTGTCTTCACTGTGTTCCATGGTATATCTAATGCTTTGGAAATTCTTTTTTACCCTTCTCCTGACTGATATCTTTCAACAATGAGATCCCTCTGATGCTTTGGAAGGTCTCTATGGACCATGGCTTTTGCTCTGAGATGCAACTAAGAAAATGTCAGGAAAATCCTACAAGAACAGCTGAACTTTATTTGTGATTAATCAGAGTCACTTTAAATTATGGCAGGTGCGTAATGACTTCTATTTAACATGAGTTTGAATGTGATTGGTTAATTCTGAACACAGCCACATCCCCAGTTATAAGAGTGTGTGCACACTTATGCAACCAGGTTATTGTAAGGTTTTTATTTTTCATTTTTCCCCCTCGAAGATTTCAGTTTGTTTTTCAATGGAATTGTTCACATTATAGGTCACATTAAAAGTGGAAAAAGTTCTGACATGATTTATCTTTGTCTCATTCTTTTACATCACAAGAACCTGGCATTTTAACAGGGGTGTGTAGACTTTTTATATCCACTGTATACTTAATACTTGTAAATGCTCTGCCCTCCTCTATTTGCACTTCTGGTTAGACGCATACTGCATTTTGTTGTACTGTACTTGTTCAATGACAATAAAGTTGAATCTAAGATTAGATTCAACTTCGTCATTGAACAAGTACAAGTACAGTACAACAAAATGCAGTTAGAAGTCAGTGGTTTTTTGTGTTAAGTTATTTTAAATTTCAATGTATATTCTGCTTTACCAGGTGACAATCTGGATGACAGCAAGAGGATCTACAACTATCAACATTCACAGGCCAGGCGTGTGATCGAGAACTCATTTGGTATGATGGTCGCAAGGTGGAGAATTCTAAGCAGACCGTTGGAATTCCTACCAGACAAATGTATACATGTTGTGAAGGCCTGTGTTGCACTGCAGAACTATCTGGCCCATACAGATGCTGCCAACACACCTGCAACAAATTATATACCACCAAATTTCACTGACTCTTTTTTGAACAATGGCAAGGCACAACCGGGGTAGTGGAGAAGACAGATCACAGAGGGAGGCACCTTGGCTGATGCAGGGAGAGCCTCTCGGCTGCTGTCAGAGTCCCCAAATGACCTGATGAGGTTTTTCATGTGCCATGGCAGGATACGGTGCTTACTGAACCCTCATGCATAATTTCCACTGGTGCCAAACACTGGTGTTTTACCCTAAAGTCCAGAAATGTTTCTGTTTCCATTGACACGGCCCAGCGACAGTCGGCCACTAGGCCATGGCCGAGTAGCCCGGCTCTCACTAGCCCCGGACTTTAGGACTTAGGGCAGAGTTTGCGGGTTGATGCGTTATGTGCTGTGAAAACGCGGCATCTTGTTCTATTCGAATGGCGATGTGTATCGTTTGCTTTAGGCTTCTCGTAATGGTTTTCATCCAATCTAACAAACAGATCCCTGATAAAATAAAGAAAATGAAGCAACAGTACAGGGAAGCAAAGACTCAGAATGGAAAGGGTTGGAACAACCGAAGGTGATACGATGCCATTGACTCAATAGAAAAATGGAGCGCTGAGGCTGAAACGTAGCCTGCAGAATCTATAACAACATAAAATTACCTCAGAATTCTCCCAAATCCTTCTATTAAAGGTAGATAGTTTTGACAAAATACTTATTAAACTAAACAATGAATACACTGGCTTAGTTGCAGTGTCACGAGTGTAGGTTGGGAAGGAGCCAGTTGCAGGAGTTTGAGGAAGAAATTAGTTTTATTCCTTAAGTTCAAACGCCGTATTGTAAACAAACTGAGCATGGCGTTATTGTTTATTTTACTACCAGGAAAATATCGCCTTTTATTTTTCATAACTGGAAAACCAAATCGTGTTGATAGTTTACTCCTCCCTCCCCACGTGAGCCCCTCCTTAAGTCCTTGGCACCAAATATTTAGCGGAAGCAGAAAAGTCTGGAGCCAACATTAGCATAAATCACTGGTGTAGCCCTGGTACCGGGGTAAAGCACCAGTGGAAATTAGTGACATACACATCTAAAGAAAACCTCTTTATTTTGTCAAATATTTTTATGTACAATTGTCATTGTAAAAATAAAGTATTGAAAACAGTGAAAAGAGCAGACTACTTAGAACTTATTATTTAAAATGCAGAGATAGTGCACTCAAGTATTTAGTTCAAAAGTGCACTCTCTCTGCATTTTAAATATAAGAATATCAATAAAATTAAACAATATTGAATCAAATAACTCAAAAGGTCAACCTCCATGAAGTGTGCCAATTATTTTCACTCAAATCACAAACATAAGTTATTTAGCCACTATGGAAAAATAGTATTTTAGCCACATCGGGGTGTGCCTTCAGCTGGCCGTGTCTCCAGCACTTTCTTTCCTCATCTCAAATAAAAGCTGATGGATTTTGAACTTGGCTAGACCTTTTTTATGTTGTGGCAGTTTGCGGATCAGGTCACCTATGGTGTGACAAAATCTTACAACATTGTCATCAACCTCTGCAGTGAACATGGCATGTCTCTCTTCCCTCTCTTTTCTGTGCTGATCCAGAAGGTTCGAGAAAGTCGAGCTGTCAGGTCATCGTTCTTCATTTTCTTTAGTGCTCTCAAGGAGAATGAAGAAGAGTCGAGGGAGGATGTACCTGGAGAGACACTCCTAGGATGTTTTTGGTGGACAGTTCTTTGGTAATTAGATGTGGCAGGTTCTAATGATGGTCTGTTCTCAGCCTCGGGGTCAACTGATGCAGCAGGTGAAGTTACATTTGAGTCCAGGTCAGTTTCAGGTGACTGTAGGATTGATGAGCTGCTGCTGTACTCCATCTGCAATGACAATATATTTTACTATTCAACAGGGCTACTCAACCTGAAGGGGGGAGGGGGGCATAACAAAAGCATGCAGTACATGACTACTGAAAATAAACAGGCATATGTCTGCATTCACTTTACCTTAAACGTATGCCACCAATATCACTGTCTTTGTATAAAAGTAATCTTTTTATTTTATCATTATCTCCATCTCTTCTTTCTCTCTGCTGTCTCCTATACTCTGTTCTACTATGGTCTACTCTCTCCTCTTCCATGTCCCCTGTTAACTCTGTACCATTCTGTCCCTCATCAAGACTCGTCTCTTCCCTGCATATTAAAGTAATGCATACATTTATAAAAAACACAAAGCATAACCTTTAAGAGATGACAATAATAATTTTCTCCTAATTAATAAGGTTATTTCACATTCAAGTAAATATATAATTGAATTAAACTTTAAACTAAAGTTGCCTGACACTCTTGTTCCTGCTCCCCCTTTCTCTTTTGTTGCAACGGCTTAAAATATTTACTCAACTGAAGAAAAAATCACATAAAAAACTATACATTTACGTTGCAGTTAATGTTGGATGAACAACTAGCAAGCATGGCAAAATAGTGCTATTAGTGTTAGCTAGCCAAACTTGCTTTACCTAAAACATCTGTTTCTCAATACCATCTCAATATAACTGGGAATACAATTGTGGCAGCAATATTGATAGGTACATCTAGACAAGGTGAGAATAATTTGTGTTTTAACTGAGTTAGCTAATTAATGCAGCCATGCAAACAAACGACTGGTACCTGTAAAATGGACGCAACAGAATCACTGCAGTATACACTTTTAGTACTTCGATGCAGTTTTAGTTTCTCCGACAACGTGACTAAAATGTTCGTTAACTCCCAGTCCATAGTGATAACTCTCTGTATTGACAAATACGTCAACTAAGTTTCGTTATTGTTTCCTGTGTTGCTAATACAAATCTTTAATCTTTACTAGCCAGTTAGCCAACTTTGTAGTAGAATTAATCAACACTGAATTTGGCAATTTGAAAAACTGTGCCCGGACAGCCAAGAAAGCATTATATAAAATGTCGGTAGGCTACTTTTTTCCTTCCTGCATTACCACTTTTACTCTTTAATTTCTTCTTAATTCTTATAAATTTGTCCCTCATCAGCTTCCTCCTTTTCTGGCAAGTTGCTGGCTCTTAGCCCAGAATTTCTCCTTTCTCAAAAGTTCCTTGATTTGAGGCATGCCTCCAGACTCCATCGTCTTTATTAATTGCATGAAGTCAAATGTTTCCATAATTCCCTACTCTGTGTAAAACCCTCCCTCCGCCATCCAACCAATCATTGTTTGTGCAGCTCTGCGGTTGACATATGAGTAGCTACGCACTTTTAGATTTTTGAGCTGGTGTGCGTAGCCTATGCGGCCTGGCTGTGCAGGCCTGTGCGGCTCTCTGCGGTGTCTGTGGACTCTATGCAGACGCATTTGACATTGAAGTATAAATCAGCCATAACTCACCTTGTATTTCTTGCAGCTTCTTTTGATTTTTTCTCGATTGAAATAGTCATGCTAACACCTTCTCCTGTTTCAGAAACATGAAACATGTTTTTCATTTGATATGGTCCTCTGAGAACAATCTTTGTTGTTACCTTTTCACCAAACAGATAGCCAGTCAGTAGGGTCTATTGGTGCAGCCTTTTTGTAGATGCCTGACGCTGCATCGCAGGGCTGTGCTAAGGTAGAGGGGACAGGAGCACTTGATGCTGCATCACTGAGCTGTGCTGAGGTAGAGGGGACAGGAGCATTTGATGCTGCATCACTGGGCCGTGCTGAGGTAGAGGGGACAGGAGCACTTGATGCTGCATCAATGGGCTGTTCTGAGGTAGAGGGGACAGGAGTGTTTCATGCTGCATCACTGGGCTGTGCGGAGGTAGAGGAGACAGGAGCACTTGATGCTGCATCACTGGGCTGTGCTGAGGTAGACGGTACAGGAGCACTTGATGCTGCATGGCTGGGCTGTGCTGAGGTAGAGAAGGTGTCTGCAGCTGGCCCAGGGGCTGCAGGGGTTGATTCAAGTATTTCAAAAGTGCATCTGAAAAGAGGAGTATGTGACCATTGGTTGTTATTAGTGCTGTGAAAGTTAACGTGTTAATGTGTGCGATTAATTTAAAATACTTAACGCCGTTAATTTTTTTGTCGCCGGTAACGCATTTTTTATTTTTGAGATTCGGCGCCATCCAGTAAGAGCTTAACTTTAGTGGGAGCTGACAGGACCGCGCAACTATCACGCGTTTATTGTTTACCAGTAACTTTATTGGCGGTTGACTTGACCTGAGCGCTTCACAGGCACTTTTTTCAATATATCATTGGAGAGTTTGATGTTGTGAATCGTGTTTACTTGGCACTAGTTTAACAACAGCCTAAAAACACGTTAGTAGGCTACACATGCGTTTGTGCAATGGATGTGAGGAAATGGGAATATCTCTCCTTGTGGACCACACCCGTCTCACTACAAAAATCCATCAAGCGAGAATGCTAGCCATGGCTCCCCTAGCTCTGTTGGATGAATCCACCTGCTAACACTTTGCTTGTAGCATAATATATTGTCATTATTTAATGTTTTTGCTAATCTGAGCTAAGCGTTAATGTTTCCACCAAAGCATAGCCTCATAGTGAAATTAGCAAACAACTGTGCTCTGCATGAATTACAGATGTACCCTGATTTAATGTTTGTATATAACATCTCTAGCCACCATGACTACCTTATGCCATTGCCTATTCAAGTAGCCTACCTCATGCATTTGGCTGAATTTGGGAAAAATTTAATAGAGATACTTTATGAAGTATTTGATTGTGGCTAACATCTTTCAGGAAATCTAATGTTTGCAGGCATTCACCTGAACCCCATTCTAAGCACATTTCAGCCTAAACATCAAAGGACAATAACTTGACCAACTTAGGTGTGATTCAATGGGTTAAATGCCTGCACACCATGTAGCTGTCCAGATAAAAGGGGCTGATATGTGTTTTATACAGAAGCCTAACATAGCAAATATTGTCCTTGGTGCGTTAATCAAGAATACAATATGAGATGGCAAGATTCTGTTTAGATTTACATAGGCTACATTTAGATGCGTCCAGTTATTGTGGTAAGTTATGGATTGGCATTGCATGTATGTTAAACTAAATTAAGGGCATTGACAACTTGCATTTATTTAATTGCAAGTCAAGCACTGTCCATAGTTTGCAATAAAACAAAGTACGTCTTTGCCATAATGCACTGCTTTTTAAACAGAAAAGTGTGTATTAAGGGCAAAATTCGAACACATTCTAATATTGCAATTAATCGCGATTAACTACAGAAGATTATGCGATTAATCGCGATTAATTATTTTAATCGTTTGACAGCAGTTGTTACATTATATGAATAAAAAGCTGCTGATGGTTAAACTATACAACAATAGCACTGAAGCCACATTACAGCCTAAAGCAAGCAAGCAAGCAAGTTTATTTATATAGCACAATTCATACATCGAAGCAATTCAATGTGCTTTACAAAGAAAAATAAAATAAAAAATATCTAAAAATTCAATAACATAAAAACAAATACTTCAAATGAAAACATCAAAACAAATGAAAACATCATAATAATAAAAATACAATAAGAAAACATACAAAGATTAAAAAAAAAGATTAAAAATGGGATAAAAACATAGGAAGCTATAAGGCTAAACAGTGCGGTTAAGTTTAAGTGCTCAGTCGTAACCACGTGAAAAGAGTAGTGTTTTTAACCTGGATTTAAAAATGGATACGTTTGGGGCACGTCTAAGATCTTCTGGTAGTTTATTCCAGTTGTGTACAGCATAAGTGCTAAACGCAGCTTCTCCATGTTTAGTTTGGGCTCTGGGCTCTACTAGCTGACCTGTGTTCATGGATCTAAGAGCCCTGCCCGGTTTATATTCTTCAAACATATCAGAAATGTATTCGAGTCCTAAACCATTCAGAGATTTATAAACTAAAAGCAACACTTTAAAATCTATTCTGTAACTGACTGGAAGCCAATGTAAAGATTTAAGAACCGGAGTGATGTGCTCTGTTCTCTTGGTCCTGGTTAACATTCTAGCAGCCGCATTCTGAATGAGCTGCAGCTGTTTTACAGTCTTTTTCGGGAGTCCAGTTAAGAGGCCATTACAGTAGTCAACCCTACTAGAGATAAAAGCATGGATGAGCT
>JACXGI010011316.1:0-25286 GCA_016801175.1 Esox masquinongy | reverse complement strand
TGATTACACAGTCGGATCCCATGTAGCTCTGTTGGAAGAGGGTCTCTGGGATATCTCCACAGAATTGGGTCTCTGGGATCTCTCCACAGAATTGGGTCTCTGGGATCTCTCCACAGAAGCTGAAAGCTGAACGCTAAGTGTCCCTAAAGCCTTTCCTCTAACCCCACCGGCACAGGAAGTCTAGCTTTTTGTATCTGACTGGTGACATAATGTCTGCTAGATTGAATCCCTGAGCTGACACTGTGAAAATCTGTAATTCTGCTCTGAGCAACTGCATGTAATGTCTCTGCCCGTCTCCAGTGTGGAGGGGTTGGATTAAATGCAAAAAAAGTAGATTTTGGGTTGGACCTTTGACAACAAATGCTTTTTAGTGCATTTTCAGAACTGAACTAGTATGGGTCAGCATGCAGTGTGGAATACACAGCGACCTCATCTGTCTTGTTCACCCTCTCAGTGAAGCTCCAAATGCTAAAAATATATATCCTTTAGTATAAAAATATGTATTTGAAAAGGACTGCCCAAAAAACGAGGATGAATAATTATTGAATGCAAGCAAACAAAAGTGTCTTGAACAAGACAACAACACCAAGAGATACGTGTCTGTAAACAAATGTATGATCTGAAAAAACAAATGCATTTGAAACTCTAATTAGAAGCAGAGGGTGTCAGATGGCATCTTGTCATAATCAGCCTTCATTCTAGCCTGCTGTTTTTCTGTTCTACCTCATCATTAATGTCACCCACCTGGTGTACCAGGTCTGAACAAGTCCCTGATTAGAGTGTAGAAATGAAATAACAGAGGGAACTGACTTCAAGGTCCAGAGTTGATTTTGAGGGGTTCTAGTGGTTATAGGACTGGACCAGTACTCAAACATTTGATGAAATGAATGACTGTTGTGTCCTTGAGCGAGGGACCTAATTCGAACTGCTCATGTAAAACATTCCGCTGTGTCTACTAATGTACTTAAAGTGAGGTAGGAATGGCTCTCGGTGACTTCTAAGTTCATTGGAGTAAAAGGGAAACTTGGGATCTGTACCTCCGCCAGAAGTCCGAAACTATCCTGCTAACAGCGTCAGAGGCCACAGACGAGATTGTCTGAGACTGAGAAGGGAACCTCAGCCGGACTAAGTGCATGATGGGAAATAGGACAGACAATCTCCTCGGACTCTCCACAGACACATAGAGCACGTTCATTCAGTACAGACCATAAAGCACTCCTCTTCCCAGGAAGACAAACCCAAGCGAGTCTTTCTGGGCAACAGTCACCATGACCTGGTAGAACAGAAAGCAGAGAGAGAAGCCACCCATATCACTTCACAGACAGACAAAAGCAGCAGAACTTTTCCCAAATGATAAAATCAACATGACAGATAATTTTCCGGTAACAGTATAACAGATTAGAACAGTGGTACAAGGATTATCTGGGCTGCTGCTCGTTTTAGGGTCCAATTACAACAGTTTTTTGGAGGACTTTTCATTCCAGATAACCTTTACATACTATGTGTATAACATGTCAATTTACTTACCATTTTTCATTTTCAATAGGAATGTATAAAGCTGACAAAGCTTGGCGATAAGCAGAAAACACACAGTCCCTTGAATTGTCAAAATACTCTTTGTTGCTTTCGGAAATTGGGCTAAGTAGTTGGCTATCTTGCTTCTTTAGATTTTCTACTTAGTTATTTCCATGAATAAGTTTGATTGCAATAGAACAACAAATTAATTTAGTCAAATAGATTACTAAAATCAATCGTAAGAATATTGTAAATGAGAGCAATTTCTGGTCATTCAGGCTGGTTGCATTGGTGCTAGTAAGGTAACAAGCTAAAGCTAACCTGAGCAATCAAAAAGTCAATGCACTCAACATTCTTTAATTACATTTCTATTTGATGAAGATAAAAGCCTGAAGCGTGTAATTGTGTTTTGTGTTTATTCAGACACACAATGATGAAGGGTAGCATGCTAGCTATAGATGTGGCTGAGCCAGCCAGTCATACTTCATATTAAACGAAGGGGTTAGGAATTCCGCAAACCAGTGTTGCCCACAGTACATTGAAGATGCTCCACCAAAACCTAGTTATCCTGTTGCTGTTGCTGAGTTACTAACTAGCTGGCTAACGTGAGTTTTCCCAAATTATCAGCTGCCTCCTCCCAGCATCTGATCAAACAGAGCTATTGTCAAGAAAATATGCTAAATAATAATTTAACTTTTTGGGTTGGTTTAGCCAGTTAGCAACCTATGTCAGTAAGAGAAAGCGTCTTTCGACCTCCTAGTAAATTACCGCTCACATTTCTACATTTCATACCTAGCAACACATTGAATACACACTGCAGTGATCCATAGCAAAGGTGCCTCACTTTTCCTCAAAAGGCAACAGTCGACAATGTAGATCTTTACCCATAATGTGGAGCCAGCTAAAATCTGGCGACCAGTCTTTTTAATCTAAATGAAACTGACAGACACTGCTTCAACAATTGGAGTACAAGAACAGAGAAGAGCTTTGATTAGGCTGTGCGGGAGCTGTCCTCCCATTGGGATCAGAGATGGCAGAACAAAGAGTTTGGATTGGGATATAGGGTTTCAGCGTGGCCTGAATGTGGGAGGGGCAGTTGCTGCTCCATAGAGCGGTGGATGCAATTGGATGCAAGCTTCGAATGGAAACCCGTCGCGTGTGTGGAGAAGCAGTCTGACATGGGAGAACATCGGTAGGTTGAACACCAGATGGGCTGCACCGTTTTGGATACGTTTCGGCAGTCTGATGGCAGGAGCAGGGAGCCCCACCATGCAGACATTAAATGACAGAGCACATGGATAGGTACCCGAACTGCTTCCCGTGTGACGTAACGGTGCACTGTACTCTACAACGTTGTAATGCAATGAACTTCCAGGAGACAGGATGTTGTTTAGGGTCACGCCAAGGTTCTTCATGCTCCGGGAGGGGGACACTGTGGAGTTGTCAAACGTAATGTGAGGTCTTGGAGTGGGGAGGCCTTTCACCGCAAGAATATAATATACACACACTCTCAGACAAAGCCGACCAAGGGGACCAGACCCCTCAGCCTGAAGACCTCCAGGAGGTCAACTCAAGGCAGGCCAGACAAGGGACGAATGCTGGGTTATTAGACATTTACTGATGGGATATAATAGAAGGTTTCATTATACAGCAGTTGAGTGGACCCAGTTCGTCTGTTGAGCGTTGTATTAAACTACTGGCTAAAGGTCCGGTTTCACAGGCGCGGCTTAAGCCTGGTCTAGGACTGAAAAACCAAGTCCAATAGAAAACTCCACTGAGCTTGTTTTTTCAGTCCTAGACCAGGCTTAATCTGTGTCTGCAAAACCGGCCCAAAAAGTACACATTACAAATCTATGGGCAGGAAAGCCACACAAATAATGTTTTCTCTCTCTCTCTCGCAGACAAAAACAGACAGACACACACACACAAAAACAGACACACACAGGATCTAAGATGCACCTGAGCTGTGTGTACCCACACTAGCACACAGACACGTCTGTGCCCATCCCTCGGCGGCACTCACACTCTGAGACATCTGAGCTACCCCAGTATAGACAGACACACAACCGCCCCACAATGTATGAGACATTCCAATCATTTTCATACCAAGGTTGCCACCTAGTGGAATAAAAATAATGCTACAATTAAAAGAAGAATTCTTAATGAGAAAGAACCAGAATCACAATAGATCCATTCTGTTGATATTTAAAATGTCTTTAATATGATTTGACGCACATCTCAAACAACAAAACTTTGTTGGTAGAGGTTCATTTACATACTCCCTAACAGTAAATCACATTAATTACTTCATATGAGGGGAAAACAGTATTCTTCTTGTACCTGAATAATAACTGATTATAACTTTTCCATAATGTGCCCAAATGGATGTTCAAAAAAAGTAACAATGGACACAGCCAAATAAAACAAAACAAAACAAACCCCCACAAAACAGAACAGACCCAACCCAAACAATAAGAACAAACAAAACCCAAACAAACAGAACTAAAAATAAAAAAATTCCAAATAACAAAACAGAACCCTAACAAACAGAACCCAACAAACAGAAAAAGAAAACAAATAGAACCCGAACAAAAAGCCCCCTAACCAACAGAAAGAAATTACTAAACCAAACAAACAGAACAAAACCAACAGAACCAAACAAACAGGGAAAAACCAACAGAACCAAACAGACAGAACCAAAACAAACAGAATCAAACCATACAGAACCCAAATAAACAGAACCCAAAAATCCCTAGCTTATGAGGTTCTTTGGCGTATCCCCAACAAATAAAACACTGATCGTCTAATCAAAGCAACCTAGATGTTCCCAACATTCTTCTAACAGGCAAACTAAGTTACCATAACTTAGACCACAATACTTTGGTCACAAGGCAACAACTCTGGCAGTAACGGTTTTGCGGAGTATGATGACAAGTCAATACTAAGTTTGTTGTGGGTCCTACCTGCAGAAAACACTGAGATTATATTGTAATTGATATCAAAGTTTCAATGGAAACCTACAATTCTGTAAATCCTATTGAGACAAACTGAACCACCCTTCTAATAATCGTTATCTTCTGTACACAGTGTGAACAATGCAATACATCAATATGTGTAAAGGCTCTATGGCATTTCTACTCTAGGAAGCTGATGACGAGGCGTGGCTGAAAAAGGCAGAGCAGGGCTCAATAGTGGGGTTTATTCATGCTCAGTCTCACCATAACCAGCTGGCTGCTAAACTCAGGTGGACTTCTTGGACTGGGGTCAGCGATGAGTGGTTAGGATGACATCTTGGACTGAGGTCAGGGCTGAGTGGTTAGGATGACATGATGGACTGGGGTTAGGGGTGAGTTGTTAGGAGGACATCTTGGACTGGGGTCAGGGCTGAGTGTTTAGGAGGTAATGTTGGACTGGGGTTAGTGGTTAGGAGGACATCTTATGAAGTCAGAGGGGGGTACTGGGTCCAGACTGCGGAGGAGTACTAAGGAATATCTGAAGAGCAGGAGTGAAGATAAGGATGGTTCCCAGGACAGACACAGTGAGAAAGGCCCATAGGAAGATCCTGTCCAGAACTTGAGCCACAAACTTCCAGTCCTGAACAACCTGAAAACAGAAAGAACAGGAAAATCAGAAAAAACTGAATATTCACTGGCTGCTGTAAGGTGCTGTATTAGCCATAACTTGGCATTTCATGCTGTACTGAACATTTCATGTCACCCATGTCAGATTTGAACCAGATTGTAACCATGGACATTTTTCAGATGGATTTCAAGCCATGCTTTTCCTCATGGGCGCTCTCAATCACACTATTTCATTTATCAAATTTTATTAGCCCTAGTTATTTAATTCAGCATCCAATGCATTTTTTTCTGTTATTCTTTTAGCCTTTAAATTTGTCTAGTTTTGGTTTTGTTGTCCTTTATTTGATGGAACACCATTGCAACACACCTCCCTGATGAAGTGTTCCTTGCGAATGTGGCGACTGATGTAGTGAACGGAGCGGGTGGCTCTCTCCAGCATGGTGACCCAGGCCTGATTTTCATCCGCCTTCCCCTCCAGGAGACTCGGCCCACGAGTCCCACTGCTCCCTCTCTGCCCCCCTCTCCGGCACCCGGAACGAGCCTTCAGCTCCGGGCTCTCCGGGGCAAGCTCCGGGTAGTGGTACCGATCGGTGTGGCCCCGCATGCACAGCATTCTGGGTAGCCTCTGGAGGAAGAGGGCGCGGACCCAGGGGGCCATGGGGTGGTAGGTGGTGGAGGAGCGGTGGTGCACGTTGATGACAAACACTGTGACAATGATGGAGAGGGTGACGAAGATCATGATGAAGAGCAGGTACTCCCCGATGAGAGGGATGACTTTGGAGGAAGACGGGATGATCTCCTCTATGACCAGGAGGAAGACAGTGAGTGACACCAGGACGGAGGTGGAGAGGGACAGCTTCTCCCCTTCGTCAGACGGAAGGTAGAACACCAGCACAGTCAGGAAGGACAAACCGAGACACGGGATGATCAGAAACAGCGTGTAAAAGAGAGGAAGACGTTTCAGGATGAACGAGTACGTGACAAAAGGGAAGGAGTACATCCCGTCCCTCCGGTTTCCACGGTTCCCGGTGGCATTCAGGATCTCCCACTCTCCGTTGTCGAAGAAGTCCTTCCGGTCCACGTAGTCATCCACGAGAATCATGTCCACCATGTTGCCGTCGTAGGTCCAGGAGCCAAACTTCATGGAGCAGTTCTGCCTGTCGAAGGGGAAGAAGGTCACGTCCATTGTGCAGGCGGACTTGTAGCTGGCCGGGGGGGTCCACGTGATCTGGCCATTGGACCGGATGATGGCTTTGGTCATCAGGGAGCCCTCGAACCGACCGTCTGCACTGGGGATGGAGGGGGGAACAGGTTAGGACTGGAATTAGGATAAAGGTTAAGATTAGTGTTAGGGTTGGGATTAGGGTAAAGGTTAGGATTAGGGTTAGGGTTGGGGTTATATGGTCAGAGTGTGTGTAAAACAACGAAAACATCAGCCCATTTGGCTGTTAGTGTAAGAATATGATGATGTCACACTGTTGTCTGAAGGGAACGACGTTGAACGGTGACGCATCGTAACATGCTGCATACAGTTCTTACTTCTCATAGAGAACGATGTCAGGAAGCCAGATAGTCTCAGATGGAACTCTGATTGATGTGATCCCACCATAGTCCTCAGGGTTCCAGCGAAGTTTATAATCCATCCACTCCTGTTGACATAAGAAATGTTTATAATCCATCCACTCCTGTTGACGTAAGAAATGTTTATAATCCATCCACTCCTGTTGACATAAGAAATGTTTATAATCTATCCACTCCTGTTGAGGTAAGAAATGTTTATAATCTATCTGCTCTTTTTGACGTAAAAACTGTTTATAACCCGGACTAAATGGAGGGAAAAACCTAGATAGAAATCCGACTGACGCCAACAGATTTATTTCAGGACCTTGGACAGCTCAGAAGGCTGGGCTTGTTGTGGGGGTCCATTCAGCACTGTTATCAGCAGCATTTATCGAGTCAGAATTACAATATGAAAAATACAATACAGAAGCTATGCTTTATTGGACAGGAAAGTGGGGAGAGTTTTTACTAAAAGACCTGACTACAGAAAAATACATACTATAATCAATCTTTCTACGGTTGCAAAATTCTGGGAGCTGTCAATACGTTCCCTGGTTTTCCAGAAATCCTAGTTGGAGGTTTTGGACTTCAAGTGAACAGCCTGCAAACTTTTAAAACATGAATTCTCATTCATGGACAACACAGGTTCTATGGCTCTTTTACAGGCTACAGTCACCCGTCCCACTCACCTGCCAAAGCCACACGTTAGTGGTCATCAGCTGGTTCTTCTCATCCTGTCAGTATGAGACAGACAGACAGAGATGATGGAGACAGAGGGGAAAGGAGAAAGAGGGGAAATAAAGATGGAAAGAAAGAGCGAGAGAAAGAGAAGATAAGAGGTTAGAGAGGAGAGAGAGTTGTCTGGGTTATAACAGTGTCTGAGACCCTACTGATAGCGAGCCTTGTTCACTGTCCCATCCCATGTAAATACAATCCAATTGTCCATTTCCTGTTTAAGTTGCATCACAACTGCACCTGTGTACATAAAATTAGGAGGCCTATGTACCAAACTGTGTTTACAAAATATACGACATTGTAATATTCCACTAAATGAGCATGATGAAGGAGGAAGAACAAGAGAGGGAGTATTCAAGAGAAGCATGTGATAGAAGCAGCTGGGCGCGGTTATGGTGATCACCTAGTCCAGAGCTAAACTGAAACGTGAATGAATTGCAACACATATCAGCCTGGAGCAGGTCACTTTCAGCAGATGCTCTCATACATTTTCATACGGGGCCCAGATGGGGCCCTGATCGAACCCCCAACCTCGACACCCTAACCGAGTGAGCTACACGGCAGACAATCAATCTATTTATCGCTCCATCTTCACTATTTCTGACCTCTCTCCGTTTATATCTTTATCACTCCATATCTCTCTCCATCTATTTCACGGTTCCTGACCTCTCTCTGCCTATCTCTTTATCTCTCCATCTCTCTGTCAAATATCTCAATCTTTCTCTCTGTCTAGCTCCCTATCGCTCCATCACTAGAGAGAGAGAGAGAAAGAATGGGAGAGAATAGTGAAAATATAGCTTTCTGAACGTGTTGGTTAATATTTAAAATCGTAAAGGGTGCGGTTCCATCAGCTGTTGTGTTCTGTGTTCTAAAAAGCATCTCAGCCTATCAAAAAATATTACACCTCTCTTAGAGAAGGCTGTGTTCTGTGACTTCTGCAAATGGAGGGAAAAACCTAGATAGAAATTCCACTGACGCCAACAGATTTATTTCAGGACCTTGGACAGCTCAGCAGACTGAGCTCTTTCCACCGCTGATGTGGGGGTCCATTCAGCAGTGCTTTCAGCAGCATCTACCGAGTCAGAAATGCCCAGTATGACGTACAAATGTTATGCTTTATTGGACACGAAAGTTGGGAGATTTTGGGCTGAAAGAGCAGCGGAGATGGATATGTGCTCATGCTGTGGAAGTAGACCACTGGACACAGCTATGACACAAAGGGGTTGAAACCTTTGTGTAATTCTTTTCCTTCACTTCTATCCCGCTTCAACTCTTTTTTTTCTCCATTCTCAAAATCTTTGGCCTTGTAACATGGCAACAACTCCATGGATTCGGGAGAGTTTCAACCCTAGTCATCTGCACCAAGACATTTTTTGGTTTTCCCCCATACTGCTCGTCCAGTCAGGAGGACAAATGGGTCAATGTACATGTGGGCGTGCACACTCATCCCTCAGTCTGTTATCTTTGCAGGCACCCAAGCCACGCGAGAGAGTTGATAGAGCACAACCTGTCCAGAAAATCCCTGCTCACAATGCCTCCCCCCTTCAAGGGCAATCCTCACCATGCTGCATTTCCCATGGGGCTTTGCAGACACCCTCTTAAATGTGCACTGCGTGGGTGTGTTTGCGCACCAATGTGCCTGCGTGTGCGTAGCGTGTGCGTGTGTGTGTGTGCATGTTTATCCTCACCACATCCACCAGCTGTGAGATCTTAAGTCCGAAGCGTACGGTGACAGTGTCGTTGGCACGCTGTATCGGCCGAACCCAGCGCTGGTAACCCTGGAAAAGATTCCTCAACAGGAGATCCTCCATCTCTGCCAGAGACACAAACTGACCTGGGGGTAGGAGGGAAGGAGAGACGTAGGGAGGGAATGAGGGAGGGAGAGTTAAGATCTTCACAAGAAACAAAGAAACAAATCACTTCATCACCAGCTCAAGGTCAGTGACAAAATGATATTTCCAATCAAAGCAACACAGGCTACGTGTTTCTAGTTCACTGCTTGAGGAGGGGAATATGAATATGAGACACAAACACTTGAACATTGACATGGTAATAGAGGAGAGTGCAGTGGCAGTGAAGCTGCAACAGGGCAGCCCCTGGAGGCTTTTCCAAGGGATTCAAGAAAGGCACCTGATATACATGGCTGCTAAACTGAAACTCGTCCAGGGGAGATTATTGCTTTGCTGAAATAAGCATATTTTTGTGGTGTCTGTTTATCTTTCCCGGTGTGTGTGCGTGTGTGTGTGTGTGTGTGTGTGACTGTGTGCTCCCATGCTCCTTCACCAGCAGCTCTGCTGATTCGGCCTTCGGCTCCCCATATGTCTGCTCCAGCAGCTTCTCCTTCCAAAGATAACTGTTCATGTCTTCGCCTTCACGCACACTGACCCGCACACTGACCAACAGTTCACGAAATAGCCCCGGGGTGTTACGGCCAACTAGCAACTGTCCTTCAGCAACTGACTAGATAGCCGGTGACAGTTCGTTTCCGAAACAGAACGACTGAGACAGATACTGTCACTCGACACCGAGTCTGCACCCGTGTCCGTCGACCGGTTAAATCGGTCAGCAGAAACAGGACCAGAACGTGTGTCCCCCAGAGATAGATCACGTTCCCGGGAGAAAAAGGCGCGGAGTGCAGCAGGCAACATGCTCCCAGTTGGTCATATTTAAAATGAGTAATTGTCTTGTGAATCTTGTGGAAAATCAAATCATAACTTCACTTCCAGTTCATATAGCCAACCTTATGTCTTCTTTTTTGGACAGAGGAACCTTTCTTTCCTACAACACAGTCCGGTTCCACATAGACTATACCTCTCAAACGCAACAATTTTAGGACCAATGTATTCTTTTTATACAATACAAGCAACCGTTACACGTCCCTTAGTCTACTTACCCGGGATGGTGCCGAGGCAAATTGCAAACATCGCCAAAAGGAAAAGGAGAACTACCCGCAACTTCATTCTTATCCACTCTGTAGAGGTTTCGGTAAACTAACGCATGAAAAACACACGACTCGAGAATCACTGTAGCTATGGATACGTTTTATAATTCCAATAGCAACTGTGTTAATGAAAAATAACTAAAGGCTTAGCCTTCTGCTTAGCTCCCCTAAACTAAACTCCGGTGGCGTGGAAGACAGACACCGCGACGCGCCACCGCGGATCTCTCCAGCGCGAGCGCGGTGACAAAAAAGAAGAGGGGGTCAGGGCGGGACATTAAATAGGGTTTAAACGGGATCCTGAACCAACAAGAATATCTACGTACGGATTAACGTGCGTGCGTGCGCACCTGAGGGGAGACTAGCAGTTGCCGAATATATATCTTATCCAGAGCGCAGTGTTCATATGAGAGAACATAACATATCACATTCGTATTAAGTAGGCTTACATTTTAATCAACAAAGTTTGTATCATCACAGACAGACGTTTTGTTCAAATGTCATAATGTTGATTTTATTGATTCTAATAGACCACTTAACGCTTAGCTGTATAAGGGAGTAGGCCATAGACCATCGTATTTGTGTTTCAGGCTGAACAATCGCGAAATTGATTTCCTGACACATACATAGTGGGGGAATCCTATTAATGCCCCGGACACCGCCCGGGTGAAGCAGGGTTTGGTTGAATGCATTTGATTTTAAGGCGAGCGGTCAGGAATTCGAGTCGGGTGCTCAACATAAACAGGGATGGTAGCGAGCACGTGTAGGCTAATTCACTTTAAACATTCAATTGAGGAAATGTATATCCATGTAAAATAATAATATAGCTATGTAAAATAATCCGGACACTAGGTGCATTTCGGCATATAATTGTTTTATTTTGTCAGAGAGAAGCCAGAACTGGTAACTTCACTAAAGTCGTCTGACTACTCTTCCGCCTCCTGTGGACTGAAATACGTCTATACATGTCTTGTTTAACGTTAGTCATACAACAGGCTCATCAGGTTGCACCTATTGAAAAGTTAAAGAGAGAAAAAATAAGAAAATAGTAATATACAGTTCATCCAATAGTCAGGCGTAGTGAACATGAACTTCCGACATTTCTATGAAAAATCCATCCATGACGCTTGTCAGCTGCTGGAGTGTGATTTGATTTCTCATGTCCACGGTTTGCCCATCTGCTTCTCTAACCCGGGAGGTTTTCCACATCCAGATGTCCTGTGGCGGTCCGTCCACTAGGGAGCGGTAAGCAGCAGTGAAGTCTGGCTTGTTGACAGCAGATGATTTCCTGTGGTTGCCGTTCACAACTAATTTGTCAAGAAATTCTACCAGTTCGCCATACTGCATGGGATGTGGTCATCAGCGATACCGGAAAATTAAAATCAGACTGAAATGAGTGATTAGTGTAACTTTTACTGACTGACAGCTGGCTCTGTCAAGCCAAATAGTGTCCCCCGCCGGTCCGTTCTGCTGGCAGGAAGAAAGTCTGACTCGCTTAATCTCATACTACTGACAAACAAAAGCTTAGTCTGGCTTATTGCTGACACGCACCACACCAGAGAAAAGAAAAGAAGAGTATGTGGGTGTTACTGTGCTTGTGAGCTCCAGAAATCCAGCCATGGATAAGTATTGCCAGCCTTGGAAAATCAGGACAAGTGAGGACCTTTTGGTCCTGATATGTAAAAAAAATCGTTTTGGGGTTTAAGTTAAGGTTATGAGGTTCAGGGTAACAATTAGGGTTATGGTTAGACAATACATGTTAGGCGTAGTATTAGGTTTAGGAGTTGTATCAATTACGGCATTTTTGGGGAGTTAGGGTTCAGGTCTAGGGAGAGTCAGATCTGTGAAGGTAAGTCCTCACTAGTATATTAAAATGTTTGTGTCTGTGTGCATCCCTGTGCGTGCCAGTGGTAGAGGTTGTTTTTTTGTTTTATATTTCCTTCCTCTTCCCTCTCCTCTCTTCCTCCTTTCCATGTCTCCTCTCCCCCCTCCTTTTCCCTCTATTCTCTCCCCTATCCTCTACCCTCCTCTTTTCTCTCCCTCCCCTCTCATATTCCTGAGACAGTAGTTCTGGCTTGCACCCTGTCGCGTTCCATCAGTTAATCAGCCCAGGAGCTCTGAGTTAGTCTCACATGGTCTTAGAGTCCTGACAGCGTCATGTGTCACCGACCGCACAGAGAGTCTGAGAGCCCCCCCGCCCCAGGTCCCTGTTTGACGTGACCCAACAGAACATGTCACTGATGCAGCCCCCAACTGGCTGAGTCAGGAACCTCACAGGCACACTCTGCCCTGCCAGCTGCTCCGCCCAATCATCACTCTGCCCTGCCAGCTGCTCCGCCCAATCATCACTCTGCCCTGCCAGCTGCTCCGCCCAATCATCACTCTGCCCTGCCAGCTGCTCCGCCCAATCATCACTCTGCCCTGCCAGCTGCTCCGCCCAATCATCACTCTGCCCTGCCAGCTGCTCCGCCCAATCATCACTCTGCCCTGCCAGCTGCTCAGCCCAATCATCGCTCATATACTGTAATATAAACCACTTATCAAGTTATCTATATGTGTGTGTGTGTGTACATGTGTGTGTGAGTGCGCGCGTGTTTGTGCGTGTGTGTGTGCGTGTTTGTGTATGTGTGTGTCTGATGCTGTTAATAGATTTTCATATCTCACTCTCATCATGTTCACCCCTCAACAACCCACTTCAATTCCAAAAGCCTTATGCCATGAAAAAGGACAGCACAAACTGCCTAAGCAAACAGATACGTATCAAATCTATAACGGTACATCAAATTGTATTTTCTCTCTCTCTCCCTTTGTCACCAGATGATCCCGCTTTGAATTAGATGTAAGCCTCTCATATGCCATGTCTGTTGAGTGTGAGATGCTAAGGATGCTGTGCTCAACAGCCCTTTTTACTTCTGGTTCTAACGTGTGATCCGATTGTAATCAAATGTATGAATAGACAAGTTTAGGATCATATAAATACGATCTGGTTGAGGAGATCTGTAAGAGACAAGTATTAATAAGAACAGGATGAGGATATTGTGTTAGAGACAGGTATAAATAAGATCAGGATGAGGACATGTGTCAGAGACAGGTATAAATAAGATCAGGATGAGGATATTGTGTTAGAGACAGGTATAAATAAGATCAGGATGAGGACATGTGTCAGAGACAGGTATAAATAAGATCAGGATGAGGACATGTGTCAGAGACAGGTATAAATAAGATCAGGATGAGGACATGTGTCAGAGACAGGTATAAATAAGATCAGGATGAGGATATTGTGTCAGAGACAGGTATAAATAAGATCAGGATGAGGACATGTGTCAGAGGCAGTATAAATAAGATCAGGATGAGGACATGTGTCAGAGACAGGTATAAATAAGATCAGGATGAGGACATGTGTCAGAGACAGGTATAAATAAGATCAGGATGAGGACATGTGTCAGAGACAGGTATAAATAAGATCAGGATGAGGACGTGTCAGAGCCATGTGTGTGTTTGTGTCTGCAGTCATGCGTGTGTGTCTGCCGTCATGTTTGTGTGTCTGCAGTCATATGTGTTTGTGTGTCTGCAGTCATGTGTGTGTTTGTGTGCATGTAGTCGTGTGTGTTTGTGTGTCTGCAGTCATGTGTGTGTTTGTGTGTCTACAGTCATGTGTGTGTTTGTGTGCATGTAGTCGTGTGTGTTTGTGTGTCTGTAGTCATGTGTGTGTTTGTGTGTCTGCAGTCATGTGTGTGTTTGTGTGTCTGTAGTCATGCGTGTGTTTGTGTGTCTGTAGTCATGTGTGTGTTTGTGTGTCTCAGTCATGTGTGTGTTTGTGTGTCTGTAGTCATGTGTGTGTTTGTGTGTCTGCAGTCATATGTGTGTGTGTGTGTCTGCGGTCATGTGTGTGTTTGCGTGCATGCAGTTATGAAGGCTTAGGGCAGGTGAGAGGTCTGGACACAGCAGAAGGGTTTGTGTGGCGTTCCCAGCCAGGGAGCAGAACACTGTGCCAACGTCAGATCCTGGTGGCACTGCAATGCTTTAACATCCTCAGGGTGACTGAGATAAAGACTGAGACACACACACACACACACACACACACACACAGATAAGAGGCAAACAGACACACAGGCAGAGAGACACAAACACACACAGATAGAGAACGAGACATACACGCATGTAGATAATTGACACGCAGACATACTGACCGACGCACACACACACACACACAGACATATAGATGGAGACACACAAAGAAACAAAGAAACACACACACAGACGGAGAGACACACACAGACAGAGAGACACATGCACACATGTGCAAACACACAATGAGAAGGTGTAGGAATTAAACGAAAGAAAAATGGAAGAGTTTGAATACAGACACAGAGAGCAGAGAGAACATACAGCAGAATCACGAGATGAATACAGAAATAAACTCTTCACAGATTACACAGATTACACAGACAATGATAATCTGTTGGTTTAATAATAATCTATTGCTATTATTTGGTGGATACATACAATATACATGTACTTCAAACGTGTAAAAGGTTTGCCTGGATAGAGCACCTAAATGTGTTTGTGTCTATTGTGCTTTCTGTCTTCCCGGAGGATGAACCAACGGAAAGAGGTCAGCTACCACCAGGAAGCCTTTGATAATGGATTATGGCATTTACTCTTGGCTGAAGCAACCACACATGCTTCACGGGGCAACACTGACAGACAGATCTTTTATTAAAAAAAATATTAATAAGAGTTTGCGTGAAATTAGTCTTAGACAGAGATAACGACTGAGTGAAAGATGTGGTGGGAGAGAGAGAGGGAGGTAGAAAGAGAGAGAAGGAGTAAAAGGAGAGAAAGAAGGACAGAAAGGAGACAGAAATGGAGAGAGGAGGACAGAAGGAGAGAGAGAATGAGAGAGAGGAGAGAGCTGTTATGGTAAACCAGGCATGAAGTGCACATTTTTCCTTTGGTATTTTTATGCCTCTCCGCTCTTTGTTCCACGGAAGGAGTAGGGAAATGGAAGGCTGATTATCACAATGAAATTATCCAGATTTTCCGCTCCACTTGGAGCTGTGGGCCGGGCAGCTGTTGCCTCCAAGAGGTTTCCGTTCCCTCCGCGCCTGCCTGAATGCTAATCACTTGGAAGAAGGAATTCTCCTGGGCTGGGAACCTGCACACTGATTCACTTCCCAGGTGATGAGATGCACCTGCAGTCTGCTTGAGTGTCCCTCTCTCTCTCTCTCTCTTTCTCTCTCTCTCTCTCTCTCTCTCTCTCTTTGTCTCTCCTGGCGTCATTGTTGATGTTTCTGTTGACTGTGTTGGCCCTTAACGGTCATCGGTGTAATCTGAGTCAGTATAGGAGTATGATTGGAGAAACGGTCCTACTCCCTGTGCTGCTGGCTCAGCCTGATTGGTTTACTGTATGTGAGAGACTACAGCATAGAAATTAAATTTTGCAACCTTCATCCCTGGGCACTTTCAGTGGTAAACCTGGACTATGTCTATGGATTAGACAGGATGAATAAAACCAGGAGAGGGGGCTCGCCTGGACACTGAGACAATTGGCAGTTGGGACTGATTAGGTGGCCATGACTATATGAGGGTCAGATTGGGCACGCAGACAGTACACTCTACTATTAAAATGAGCACCATGTGATCGTAAGTGACCACAAAGAGTCAGGGCACCCGTTTAAAGTCCCCCTTCCACACAGAAAGCAACATTTAAATCACCCAACCAGCTTCAAAGGAAGTGTTCAGAATATTGCCTCCCTCAAAGAAGGAACTGGAAGTACTGAGCAATGATTCCACTAACGAATCCAGCTGGACCTCGGTAACGATACAGAGTTACTACAGCGGCCCAGGACGTGTCCGTCTCACCTGGTTACATCAAGATGAACACGTTGCCTCTGTCACTCTGGGTAACATCGCTGCAGCTAAAAGACTGAATGTCACAGACAGCCTGATACGCCATTCCTGCCTATTTTAAGATTTTCTATGCCACCTTGGTACTCTGACGACATGAGAAGAAGCAATCACTCCATCAACAACCATGGAAGGCTACAGACATTGGCGACTTTGGCGACGTTAACAGAAGAAAGAATCCGTGGGCCACTGCATTTCCCAAGAGGCCCACATGCTGATCTGCAAGCACTGGCTAAGGGACTCAAAGCTGATCAAAACAGGTGGAATAAGGAGAAAGAAAAGAAGGGAATTATGGCATAACCACGACACCCCCAAAGCCTGACGGCGCTGGCCAATTGCACAACCCTCCGCGGGACGCCTTGGGTTCATGGCTTGATGAGGCACTGTGGATGGGGACGGTGAATTATACCCTCAACTTCAACACTCAGGGTTGCAGGTTCAACTCCGAGGCGGGGTATTCGCCCGTTTTTGGTCTTGACAGGAAAAAATCTTTGCATTCCTCATCCGACGTCGCTCTCAAGCATGCTGTCTCTCTCACACACGCAAGACATCGTCACGCTGACGGCCGTCTGCCAATGCAATCTAGAGGAGGATGGGATGATCCCCTTGATACGGTTATTGACTAGCATTCACACAACACTTCCAGGAGGCGATTAACAAGCGATGTTGCAACCCCTGACACACGACTGACAAAGGATGTCATTGCATCTTGGCGGTGACAGCTGATATCAGGAGAAAATAGGGTTGAGAAAATAGCGTTGATGTCTGACGGACTAAAACACTAGCGTGGCAAATCACTACCACGATCAGTCCTCCATTTTTATCAAAGCAGTTATACGGTTTTAAAGAGATTGTCATTATTGTGTTTCTCCCCTTTAAATAGTGTCATTAGAAAACTGTAAGAAACAGATCACATAACATTATGAAATAATAATAAAACGCACACAACCTGAGAAATGCTAAAATGGCTGTGTATTTGCAGCAGTTTAAGTTAGGTAAGTATTTCACTTTTTTCACTTTCAGATTTCATACTTTTGTCTTACCATAAATGTCATAGCCCTTACAAAAATGCCCGATGATGAAATCCAGATGTTATGTTGATGAGATTTAATACGGTTACAGCATAGATCTTCTCTGTGTATGGTGCAAATCCCCTGGACCCAGAGTCTTCATAGGAGCATGTCCCCAGGACCCAGAGTCTTCATACAAGCATGTCCCCAGGACCCAGAGTCTTCATAGGAGCATGTCCCCAGGACCCAGAGTCTTCATAGGAGCATGTCTCCTGGACCCAGAGCCTTCATAGGAGCATGTCTCCTGGACCCAGAGTCTTCATAGGAGCATGTCTCCTGGACCCAGAGTCTTCATAGGAGCATGTCCCATGTATCCAGAGTCTTGGGGAAACAATGCTTTAGTTATGTTATGGTATGTTATTGTATGTTATGGTATGTTATGTTATGGTATGTTATGGCATAGTATTGTTGGTATTTGATATCATGCTCAATTGCCTCAAACCAGGCAAGAAACACAAACACATACGTCCACACACATACACAAGCATGCATTCACACGGACACACAAATCTGAGCAGGCATGCATGAACATACGCACTCACACGCATAAATACTGTAGAGCTGCCCTGTCCTCCACCCTTCTCTTCTCTCTCTCACTCCTCTTCTCCCACTCCTCATCTCTCACTCCTCTCATCCTTCATTAAGTTCTCCCCTGTGGTGCAGGAGTTCTCAAACCTCTCCTCGGGGACCGCCAGATGTTTGATAACTTTACTGTAAGCTCTCAACTAGCACATCTGATTCACCTAGCCAAGAGCTCGATGATTACAGGACAGGGGAGTCAGGTGTGCTAGCTCTGGAATAAATCAAATACATGGAACAGCTTGAGGTCCATTGGGAAGGGTTTGAGGTCCCCTGCTGTTGTGGAGTAATATATTTAGTACAGCAGGGTGTTCCCAAATGCTCTATGTGACTCATCAAAGTGCTAGCGTGCCCTACGAAGTGTTAGCGTGTTCTACAAAGTGTTTGCGTGTCCTACGAAACTTGTGAGCATCATACAGAGACACAGAGGACACGAATGTGTTCTTGAGAGTCATAACGTTCATTTTAGAAGTCATAATAACTTTTCAAAAACTAAAGTCAAATTTGTTGGATTGAAATGAAAAGCAATCTGTAGGTGCCAAACGCTGAAAAGCGGACATCACTGTTTACGTACGTAACTTCAGTTCTATGAATGAAGCATCAAGGTAGTCAGGAGGACTTCTTCCTTAGGGACATGCCACAGACTGGCATGCACTCCTCCACGCACTGGCACTGGTCCGCAAACCGGGGTTTGAGAAACCCTGAAACAGGGCATACTCCAACATTATAATGAGGTCATACATGTTGATTAGTTCCCATTCCAACATGTTGAGCAAGTCTCATGTTGTACATGTTGATTTGGTCGTGTATGTCAATTAGTTCACGTACACGTGTGATAAGGTCACATGTTGAGTTGGTCAGACATGTAAATGAGGTCATATATGTAGATTATGATAAATACTTACATAACAGGGTGCTTCTGCTGTGAAACTCAATGTACCGAACTGTACTTCTGAGAATCATTCTTGACACGCAGAAACACAAACACAGACGGCTTGTTTGTCCTCTGTTGGCTAAGTCTCTCTCTCGCTGTCTGTCTTTCTCTCTCTCTCTCTCTCGTTGTCTGTCTTTTTCTCGCTCTCTCTCTCTCTCTCTCTCTCTTGTTGTCTGTCTTTCTCTTTCTTGTTGTCTGTCTTTCTCTCTTGCTAGTCTGTCTGTCTCTCTCTTGCTGTCTGTCTCTCTTACTGTCTGTCTGTATGTCTGACTGTCTCTCTGTCATAAAATCCTGAATCCACATTAACATCCTGCATGTCTGATACATAAGCCATTCACACAACCACAAAAATGCACTAGAGACAGTTAAATTATTTATTTTCAAAAGCATATATTGTTGTTTAGCCACAGGAAACATACAGTTCTTTTTTTTAAATTTAGAGACAATGTCCCTCGGTCCTGCCATAAATATTCAACAGCAGGGAGTAAAACTATAACTCTGAACACTGTCCGTCTGTCCTGTGTGTTTGTGTGTACTAATGTGACTAGCAATGTGTGTGCATGCGCCAAAGTGTGTGTGTTCACACAGCTTACCATTGGGATGAATTATTCATCTCAGAGTCTCCTCCATTTAGTCACGGCTGGCTGGCCCCCGGCACATACCGTCCCCATCACTCAACACAGAAGAATACCTCGCCTTACCCTAAGTCCATGGTGTTACCATAAGTCCATGGTGTTGTCGTAAGTCCACGGTGTTAACATAAGTCCATTGTGTTATTGTAAGTTGAAGGTGTTACCATAAGTAACACAACAGCCCTGGCCTCTACAACGGCGCTGGCCTCTACGACAGCCGTGGCCACTATAACAGCCCCATCCCCAACACCAGATGAGATCCAAGCAGACAAAAAAGGATTCAAGTAGAGATGTTTGACAATGAGAGATGAGGTCCAAGTAAACAGCGATGATGTCTAGACAGAGAGAGATAAGGTCCAGGTAGACAGAGAGGGATGAGGTCCAGGTAGACAGAGAGGGATGAGGCCCAGGTAGCGAGAGATGAGGTCTAGGTACACGGACAAAGATGAAGTCTAGGTAGAAAGAAAGGGATGAGGTCTGGGTAGACAGAGAGGGATAAGGTCTGGGTAGAAAGAGAGGGATGAGGTCTGGGTAGACAGAGGGATAAGGTCTGGGTGGAAAGAGAGGGATGAGGTCTGGGTAGACAGAGAGGAATTCCAGATAGACAGGGGAGGAGAGGGTGCTGTGAAACCCTGAGACTGAATGGAAGAAGAGCGAGAGAGATACGAAGGAGATGGTGTAGAAGAGAAGAAATGGGGATATGATGAAGGAGAGAGATGGAGGAAGAGCAGGTAGAAAGTGGAGGGAGACAGAGGAGAGAGGAGGGTGAGGGGAGGGAGAGGTGGAGAGAGAAAGAGATGAAAAGCAAGAAAAAGTGGGAGCCCGGAGGAGAAGCAGGAGGGAGAGGGTGGAGGAGGGAGGAGCATAGGGAGTACCTCTCTAAAACAAGACTTGGGGTTTCTAAAAGTTTGATGACAAAAGCACAGAGAGCGAGAGAGACCATCCTGCATCCTACATCCTAGATACACACACACACACACACACACACATACAGGACAAACACACACACAGAGGTACAGCTCAGTGTAAATATGTATGTCTTTACTACTGGTGCTGTAAATGCGCCTGGCTGGTTATATTATCATCAGTGTTGTTACTGCGGTTAATTACAGAAAATTGCATCACATCTCATTTATCTTTTTTTCACTTCTAAAGCTCGGTCAAGCAGGAACCTGCAAGTGAGAATTTTGTTGTGTGTTTTGCCTCGCGCCTCCTACGCATTTGACCGCCGAAAGAGCAAGTTTGCCATGATATCCTGTTTGCCATGATATCCTGTTTGCCATGATATCCTGCAACTGAATGACTGCAGTCACACTGTGGCGACTCGGAGGGCCGTGTAAAATATTCATCCTCTGCCAGTCTTAATAATGCATCGCCCCTCCTCTCACAGCCCAGTGCACTGGGCCTCGCACAAGACTGCCACGCAATGAAAACACATCAGCCGTTCTCGTTGCAGAAGATCCACGCTCCTACTTTTGACACACCCCAAGGAAGCTTGAAAGCCTCTACGGCTTAGCTAGGGGGTTGGCTATAATTACTCTATGCGCTTTGCACAATTACTGTGTGTTAGAGAAGTAAATTCAGATGTGGATAATGATCATTAGAGGAAACTGCTACAGTATAGGACCGAGTCAGGATCTGAGAGAGAGAGAGAGGGAGTGAGAGAGAGGGAGGGAGAGAGGGAGGTGACAGGGTGAAAAAGGAGTTTAAATTAGTACACGAGTTGTCTCGTACACTATATCCTTAAACATCCCTCATCAACATCCCCCCTACTCTCTATCTCTCCTCCTTCCCTTTCATCTCTCTCTCCCTCTCTGGTTGATCTAAAGGCCACATTATGGAAACTCCTTAGAGCTCTCTGCTCTCAGGTCTGAGGGAAAAGGGACAGACAGATAAACAAGACAGCGGACAGACAGAAAGGCAGACTGACAGACAGAAAGGCAGACAGACAGAAAGACAAACAAAACATACTCCCGATACTCCCAAAGTTTTGACATTCTACATGTCTGAAATGGACGCACCAAGTCCCAGGCAGAACATGGTCCAGCGCTGCCTCAGAACGTTGTCGTTGTGTGTTGTCGTTGTCGTTGTGTGTTCAAGACTCAGTATTTGAACTGTCACAAGGAGACCGCAGTCAGTGTTTTACACCTTTGACCTGAGACCTCAGTGAGAAAACAATATGAAAATAATATCAGAAAATGGTTTAGGCGAAAATTCTCAGGCATGTCCCTACCTCTTCACTGTGCAAGTGCGTGTGTGTTGTGTTTTTGCACGCGTGTGTATTAATGTGTGTGTGTGGGACACTGAAGCCCGATCAGGGATCAGGGGTTTCTGTTGCTCCAGTGGCTGTGTTGCCCACAGTCACCCAGACAGGCACTCAGAGAGCGATGACTCATTAAACCCAGCAGGCCTATGGTAAGCCCCAGGTTATTACTAGATGACTGCTGTCAACTCTCCACATCATCTAGTTCCACCCCTGGATCCTCCCCCTCCCTATCTCTTGCCCTCCATTTGATCTGCATCTCTGACTAGGGTATCCAAACCCTGGCCCGCGGGCCAGCTGCGGCCCGCAAACAACTTTAAAAACGGTCCATGAGAAATGGGTTGGTAATAGTGAAAACAACATTACAAAAACTTGTTGACAGTTGAATAGACCATAGCATTTGAAAATTAGGGTCACAAGCTGCAAAACAGAGATTGCTCACACAGTGAACATTGCGTAGGTCATCTAAATACAATGACCTTCATATCTCTACAACCTGTAATGCTTCAAAGATAAAGATTAAGTAAACCGGATTAAATGAATCTTCATTTATTTCAGCCTCTTCTCCCCCTTTATTTATTACCCACAACCAAAATACTTTAAAATACCTTACTCTGAAATACATAATTGAAATAGCCTTTACTATGATACCCTCCACTGAAAAACCTTCCATAGTAATACTTGCCACTGAAATACCCTCGGCTGAAATATTTTCCATTGAAATACCCTCCACTGAAATAATTTTGGCTGAAAAACCCTGTTTAATACCCTTACATGTACATAACACTTGTCAATGAAAGCAACACTACGGGCTTGTCTTTTAAAATATTTTTTGAGGGATTTTAATGTACAGCATGCATTTCAAAGCGTCTCTTTACAATTCACACATTTACATACAAGTGGTGAGTCAACCCCAGTCTGAGATGCAAACGTTGTCACAACATGAGAATGACGTTTATGTCGTACGGCCATGTCTGTACAGACACCGTATTTACAATTAGCTAATATATAATTTTATCTATTAATCATATGAATCATGCATAAACTATATATTCTGTATATACAGTGTAACTTGGCCCAGGAGTATATGCTACAGCATAGTCCACGGTAAGAAAAACCTAAGCATTCCACACTACTAACGACGTAGACCATGAAGATATTGCAGATTTATATTGCAACACACTACAGCAGGGGTTTTCAAACATTTCCACGGACTACACGGTGCTCCACAAGGGATCACCAAGGCACCGCCATGTTTATGTAGTCATATTTATTTTTACCATTTTATTTTTCACTTAATCGAATGCGGGTTATAATATACTGACAGAACATACAGTATGTTTGGTGCAATCTCGATGAACCTTCCGGTCTTTCCAGCCCCAACAACAATATTTCTTTCTACCGTGCGAGTACTGTAGCCTTTGCACCGTCTAACTATAGACCAGTAGTAGTCAGAGCTGTATAACTGTTACGATTTCTGGCAGCACAGGAACAAACCTTAAAAAAAGAGTCAGAGTCCATTAAAGGTTAGAGCTGCCCTGCTCAGACCGCATACCATTGGAAAACTTGTTGAATTGGAAGATATCTGTTTTAAAACATCATAGTTTCATCTTAGACTTGTGTCAAAATGTGAGGAATACTAGAATTATCACTGATCGTTTTTTGCGGAAATCACACGCTAGAAAAGTGTAAAAACATTGTAGATGGTTCTCATCTAGGGGGCTCATTAAAAAGTTAAAACGTTTGAAAACCCCTGGACTACAGCATCACAAAACGTCTGGTATTAAGAACAAGGCATCATTCAAGTAACTCCTTAACTCTGCTACTGTCTAAGCTGCGTACATCATAGAGCTGCATATTCTAGAGCCTCATATTCTAGAGCCATGGTGTCTAGAGCGTGAAAAAGAACCAACTTCTCTACTGGCCAATGGAGATCACCACAGTACTGTAGCACCAAACACTAAATCAACCGTTTGATTTAGACATCTTGTTTTTGTTGTGTTTTGTAGACTTGTTCAAATCAAAGTGAGGGAGCGTGAGTTAGAAAGAGAGGACGGAAAAAGAGCATATAAGAAAACGGAAAGTATAAGGAAGAAAAACTGAGATAGAAAGACAAAAGAGAGAATGGAGTAGAGCAGCATGGTTGAGAGAGGAGAGAAGGGGAAAGGGAGAGAGAGGGAGAGAGAGGGAGAGAGAGAGGGGGAGAGAGAGAAAGGTTCATGTGAAGAAGCTGATGAGAGGCTGCAGGAACAGTCCCAGAGTTCCAGTGATACAAACTGTCACAAACACCCAGAGGAAGATCCTGTCAATCACCATGGCAACGTACTTCCAGTCATCTTCCACCTGGGAGGGGGGGGGCAGAAAGAAAGAGCGGGAGAGAGTAAGAGAGAGAGAAAGGGGGAGAGAGGGAGACAAACAAAGACATATGATGAAATGTTTAAGCAGGACTTTAAGGTCCAAAGTGGAAGTAAGAAATGCACACATCTTTCTCTGCCTCTCTCAACCTCTCACTTCCTGTCTGTCCCTTCCTCTGTAACTGAAAATTAACCAGTCAGTTTGAGTTGTTGTGTCTGTTTGAACTGTTTATTTGTTTGCTATGCGGGGGAAATGGTAAGACAAGCGGAACTACATGGCAAAGAACTGTTGTTGTGGGGATTATTATCATAGCGACACACATTTTAGTGAAGGCAGTCCCACGCTGTGTTAGCTAGTTTTTCGTGTCCTTGGGTGTAGTTTGTAAAGGTTTGAAGCAAGTATCTTAGTAAGTTAATAATAATTATAATTAAGGATGAAGTGTGAAGTCGTGCCAGGAATAAGAAGTCTGAGGTTTTTGATTTCCTCCATTCTGTAATAAGCAGCCAATGAGGTATTTGTCTGTTATTCATGTGTTTAATTTGATACTGTTATATCTCCAGCTAAACTGTTTTTATGTATGTAAGCACTTCAGAGTAATATCAAGCTACTAAGTCACTGATAAGACAAGAAAGTTGTAAGAGTGTACTTAGCTGTATTTTTATTTACTTCATAGTTCACATGGAAAGTGATAATTCTGACTAAAACTGCAGAATAAAACCACCAGTTAAAATGAAGGAACAGTTATTGGAGGGAGCTACACTCCCTCCCCATCTCTCACTCAGTCCTTCTCTGTCTGGTTTTCCTTCCCTCTTTCTTTGAAGGACTTAAACACATCATTGGCATTTCCTTGCCGACATCTGAAAGTGCCGCGAGTTGATATTTGACTCTGAAAAAAGCGACCCACTGGCTACAGTTAAACTGTGTTAAAGGATTTCTACGCTGCGTTCACCATGATGAGCATCCTGCACGGAATATGCAAATATGTTCCACACCCGTAAGAAACAGCAAGGGAAAAAAGGAAGATGCAGAATGAGTGACAGAGAGAGAAAGAGAGAAAGAGAGAGGTTTGGAGGTAGGCTGAGGGCCACAGAAGGACAGAAAAAGGCCGGTAATCCTCAAGCCCCATTAGCATAAAGAGGAACTGGGCCAGGCATGGGTCTGTTTCAGGCATGTGTCTGTTAAAGGCATGTGTCTGTTTCAGGCATGTGTCTGTT
>JACXGI010011315.1:11897-25500 GCA_016801175.1 Esox masquinongy | reverse complement strand
TCCCAGTAGTCTGGTGGCAGCTTCTCCTTCATCCAGTCCTGTCTGGGAATCTTCTGCTTGACATCACTGTCATAGTAGTCAATCTGTTTGTCATTCATCAGGCCCATGGCAGTGAACTCATGGATACCAGGCAATTCAACTGGCTTTGACAGGGCAGTGTAGATGTAGTTCAATGAGTAAATCTCTGTGGTGGAAAAATGACATATATCAAAGATCAAAAGCAATTGCTTTTTAAAGATTGTCTGGCAGGGTCCAACACTCCTGTCGGACCAATTGGTCTAAAATCTACTGACTGTATTTTCATTGGCCAAACTGAATTTGAAAAATAAACAATACAAATAAATAATAAATAATAATAATAAATATCAAATCATCAGAATATTGATTTATACCAGAGTGTTGCATGTGATGTGCGACATGAGTGCCGATACAAGCAATTGGTTTTTACATAAATAAGATGCAACACAAATCATAACATTTTAATAAATGGTTATCAAAATATTACTATGAATATCATTATCATCTTTTCATGAAGATAATTGCTAATTTGATGTGACATAAGAACTTGATAAAATAATTGAGTTGATTTATGGTTTATGAGTAATTTATGGCGCAATACAGTACTTGCACTAGTTGGTTGACTGGCTTCTTGTGTGTCACTGCTGGCAAGCGCTTAGGCAGGAGTAGTTAACTTGACACTTACTGTCCACAAGCCATGTCCGTATGGTTTCTCTATCCGTATTCACGGACTATGTCATGGATGTTGTCCGTGAATGGTTTCTCCCTCTTCACAACATGATGGGTGGTCGTAATTAGTTTTTCAATTTGGCTACGCGCCACCTCATTCATTCGGAGCAGGCAGACGTTCCTTGGTACAGCTTCAGGGTTGTCAACAGCCTGTTTAGCCGCAATACACGCGACGTGCTGCAGGGACTTAGGAACAGTAGTTCATAACATGGGTTGGTTGCTCTGCAGACCAGCACGTCTTTATTACCTTAATACAGTTATTGAATTCACAATCTCCTGAGTTGTTTGAGCGTTTTGGTGGGAAAAAGGGAACAATTTTCCACAACATTGTCAGGTCATACTGGCCCCCGGCCAGCGGGACATCATTAATGTTGAACCCTGCTGTGTAGGATACTCCGGAAAACGGGAAGCATGGGGTTATCCAGGGATATTTTTTTATTTTTGTGTTGCCAGTAACTGTTTTTGATTCTGTGCTCTGACAAAAATATAAAACAAAGCTACATCCATTGATGTGTTGAAGGGCGTTGTGCCTGACCTGTAGGTCCCTGGGTTAGGATATCTAATGTACATAAACTTCCAGAGTGGTATGTCAGGCATGCTCGGATTGCACATGACTTATGTAAAGCTCGAGAGTATTACATAATGTGTATTTTCAGGGGTGTTACAAGAATTTGTGAAATATACAAATATCAGCCATAACATTATGACCACTGACACGTGAAGTGAATAACACGGATAATCTCGTTATCATGGCACCTGTCAGTGGGTGGGATATATTAGGTAGCAAGTGAACATTCCATCCTCAAAGTTGATGTGTTAGAAGCAGGAAAATAGGCAAGCTTAAGAAAGTGAGCGAATTTGACAAGGGGTGGCTAAACGACTGGGCAAGAGCATCAAATTTCTGCCCTTGTGGGGTGATCCCGGTCTGCAGTGGTCAGTACCTATCAAAAGTGGTCCAAGGAAGGAAAAGCGGTGAACTGGCGACAGGGTCATGGGCGGCCAAAGCCTCATTGATGCATGTGGGGAGCGAAGGCTGGCCCGTGTGATCAGATCCAACAGACGAGTTACTGTAGCTCAAATTGCTGAAAAAGTTAATTTTGGTACTGATAGAAAGGTGTCAGAACACACAATGCATCGCAGTTTGTTGCGTATGAGGCTGTGTAGCCGCAGACCAGTCAGGGTGCCCATGCTGACCCCTGTCCACTGCCGAAAGCGCCTACAATGGGCAAATGAGCATCAGAACTGGACCATGGAACAATGGAAGAAGGTAGCCTGGTCTGATGAATCACGTTTTGTTTTACATCACGTGGATGGCCGGGTGCATGTGTGTCGCTTACCTGGAGAACACATGGCACCTGGATGCACTATGGGAAGAAGGCAAGCCAGTGGAGACAGTGTGATGCTTTGGGCAAAGTTCTGCTGGGAAACCTTGGGTCCTGCCATTCATGTGGATGTTACTTTGACACGTACCACCTACCTCAGCATTGTTGCAGACCATGTGCACCGACAAACAAGTCCGATCCATGGAGCCTCCACCTCGTAACTTACAAGACTTAATGGATCTGCTTCTAAGGTCTTGGTGCCAGATACCACAGCACACCTTCAGAGGTCTAGTGGAGTCCATGCCTCGACGGGTCAGGGCTGTTTTGACGGCAAATGGGGGACCTACACAATATTAGGCAGGTGGTCATAATGTTATGGCTGATCGGTGCATTTATGTGTGCTTCGAAGTGCGCTACATTTGTTTAGTACACCTAAGGGACATCACAAACCTCTCCAGGCCCAATATCCACTAAAAACCTGAGGCCACTGAGGAAATAGCACCAGTGTTTAAAGCAATGTACTTTGTATTGTGCTATCTGTGACATGTTTTGTCTGTTCTCTGTGTCTTGTTTTGTCTGTATACTGTGTTTTTGTTTCTGTTTGTTTTTAATCACTGAACCTAAACCGTATGTGTAAACCTAAACTCAGTCTGTGTTCCTTGTTGAAATAAAGGTTTAATAATAATAATATTTTACAGAACCCTCATTTCCTGGACAGTGCCCAGAATGTACATTTTAGGGGCAGGAGAGTGGACTGTGTATTAGGTGTTTTTTTTTATCTTTTTTTATATAAGTTGTCTCATAAAGATAAAATCTCTTGTTAATGCATGTTAAAACATTTTAAGAGTTGATTTGTTGTTGAGCTTTAATGCTTGGGAAATTGTCTGGTCATTTTGGCAAATCTATACAAATTATATAACACTATGTAGCACAATTTTTGTTCCTGGGTAGAAAGTGTTATTTCATTAATTGCTTAAGAATGATAGAAAATGGCTATTATTCCCCACAAACTTTGCTTTATAAATGAATCAATTGTTACATTGTGTAATCATTATTGATGTACAACTAAAAATATGTCCTTTTTTTAATTTTGAGGATGGTTTAAACATGTGAGACCAAGTGGTTTGGTGTCTAGCTTAAATAACAGTGTTCGAGAGATACCTTTAGTAAGCTAATACTTGTAATGCAAATGTAATATTCACTGTCAATAACATTACACAATGTTTAGTTAGGATAGTATTTAGCAATATTTCTGGTGTCGCCCAGAAATATAATTTCAGTTCAGACATTGAAATTCAAAATTTGAAATAGATTTTCTTTAAAGTTGCTTTCAGGTTCAGTTAAAAAATTCAGTTCAAATATTAAATAAAAAAATTCAGTTAAAAAATTCAAATTCAAAACTTCAACATCCTGGTACTTTGTCAGCAGTGTTGCCAGATTGGGGGGTTTCCCGCACAGTTGGGCTATTTTTAACGTCAGTGTGCAGGCAGAAATGGGCTTCGGTGGGTTGATTTACCAGATAGGGCTGGTTAGAAAAAGGTTTTTTTTTTTGTGGAGTTTGCGGGTCATTTAATGGTTTACAGACAATAAAATCTGGCAACCCCATTTGCCAGAAAAAGAAATTAAAATGTACTGCGATGTCGAACTCTACCAGCCCATTGCAAATTACAGCAGGCTAAAAACACCCTGACCTCTGGCAGTCCAGACGGGTATTTTTATTACTTTTATTGCTTCTCCTCAACAGTCTTCTGTCTTTGCTTGCATTACAAGAGAAAGAACAGCAGTTATGCAATTGAACGCAATGTTGCACGATGGTACTGTACCACCCATGTCAATGGTAAGTTTGAACTGCCTCATATTTTGACTAGCTACTTGCTAATTTGTGGAAGGCAGAACAAACCCTAGTAATACTGTAGTTAGCTAGGTAAACAAACAAGCTGGTGATAGCTAGCTGCTTATCAATAGAAATTTTGTTAGTACAAAACAGTTGTGATGATTAATACTGTAAAAGAAACTATAACAAAGAATGAAGAGAAACTGTACACGTAGCTCTTTTTATTATTTATTTCAATGTAGGTGCATAATGTGAGTTGAATGCATGCAATGTGTAGAGCAGTGTTTCTCAACCCTGCCCCTGGAGGCACTCCGCCCTGCATGTTTTAGATCTCTCCTTGCCCTAACACACATTTATGCATGTGTTAGGTGATTTATGTGAATGTTGGCTCTAAATTTTCCTGTTTCGACTACATGTTTGGTACCAAGGACTTAAGGAGGGGCTCACATGTGGAGGGAAGAGTAAACTATAAATGCGATTTGGTTTTCTGGCTATGAAAAATAAAAGGTGATATTTTTCTGGTAGTAAAATAACATAAACAATGACACCATGCTCAGTTTGTTTATAATACGGCGTTGGAGTAAACGTAATAAAACTAATTTCTTCCTCAAACTCCTGCGACCGGCTACTTCTCCACCTACACTTGTGACACCGCAACTAAGCCAGTGTATTCAGTATTTAGTTAAAAACTAATATTTTGTCAAAACTATCTCACTTTAATAGAAGGATTTGGGAGAATTCTGAGGTAATTTTGTATTATAGGTTCTGTAAGCTAAGTCTCGGTCTCAGTGCTCCGTCTTTCTATTGAGTCACTGACATCGTATCACCTTCGGTCCTTACAACTCTTTGCGTTCTGAGTCTTTGCTTCCCTGTAATGTTGCTTTATTTTCTTTATTTTATTAGGGATCTGTTTGTTAGATCGGATGAAAACCATTACAAGAAGCCAAAAGCAAATGATACACATCACTATTTGAATAGCACAACATGCCGCGTTTTCACAGCAAGTAACGCGTCAACCTGTAAACCCCGCCCTAAGTCCTAAATTCCGGGGCTTGGCACCAAGTGAAAGTCGGGCTACTCGGCCACGGCCTAGTGGCTGACTGGCGCTGGTCCGTGTCAATGGAAACAGAACATAGTCTGGACTTTGGGGTAACACCAGTGTTTGGCACCAGTGGAAACGAGGCAATTGTCTCCTGGGGCCCCCCAATACTTCATGCGCATTGGGCTATGGTCAGTTTGAATCCTGACTCCTGCTGACCTCAGCCCACCAGGTTGCATCAATAGTTTTTTCCTCAGACTCTTTACACTAGGCTATGAAAAGCCAACTAACATCACAGATATTCTGTTTTTGCACCCTGTCAGAGATCACCCTGGGAGTAGTTTATGTAGGGTATATTGTGTCAGATTGGTGATTTATGACCCTGGTGGGTGGGGCTTCCATATTGATTTGACAGGTGGGCGGGACATCCGGTTTGCTGGGTGGGACTTCCGGTGTGACATATGGACTTCCTGTATGACGTGTGTTAGGGCGGAACTTCCGGAATGACGTATGCAGGTCCGGTGACTTTGTAATTTATGATTGCATTGTCCACGTTTGATGTTTTACAACGACTGATAAGCACCCCGGACGAGTGTTATAACAGGTGGGCTATGTTTGATGTTTAACAATGGAGGTCTTAGGGTTCCGAAATGTTAAATTCCCTGGCAATAAATAAGTGTCGTGTCAGCTGCAAGATGTTTGGTGTTCAACAAAAAGGTGCCAGGGTCCAGCAGTGCTATAACCCCCCTGTATTTTATGTTCCAACAATTGGTGCAACTGATGTCATACAACCTGTATAAACTTCCATGTTTACAATGGAGATGTAGCATGGTATTTTTCCACAAGCATGGAATTATGTGTGGGAAACTTGTAAGATATAAAGAAGGGTGCTGGACTTAGGATTTGGAGAGTTTCAGGCCATTTTTTATTTTAACAAGAGATGGACCTTGTGATCAGATCAGCCCTTGTAACCACTAGTACAAATCGTTGGAAATCATCCTGTGCTTCACACAAGGTTTATAGTCCAACACAGCACTCCAGTAAACATCGCATAGACAATGCTATTATTTTGAAGGAACGAGCAATGCCTTGGCCGACCACACATTATGACTAGGTTGATTCAGTCATGGTTTGGGTTTAAAATATAGTTAAAAATAAAAACAATGATTCTGGTACATGTGTGTGTATGAGCAATGAAGTCAGCTGTTGTTTCAAGCGCGGAGTATGCCGTTTTCGTTGTAAGTACAAGTTATTTTATTTGAAGTAATTGATTTGAATTGTGTTGCAATTACAAACGCTAACAAACGACACATTGGAACTTTTTAAGAATGTGTAAACCAATTTTACGATTGAGCAATCCATGCGGTTTTATCTGTCTTTTATATGGTCTGTTTAAATCTCTGGTTTAGGTTGAGCGGAATTAAACCCAGCCATGTTTGGTAAACACATTTTTGGGCCTTCAAATCTTGGTAAGTAGACTTTTGACATTATTGTTAATCACCTTTAATTACCCGCATACGCTTGTTAACCCTCTTTGTATTTATTTCAGACCAAGTGACCAACATCAGTGTCAGTTGGACTGGGCGGTTGTGATCTTACACAACCTGAGCAGATACTTTTTGTGTAAGTCTAATTATTTACAGACATTTTTAGTCTTGTACTAAAATGTTATTAACAATTACGACAATATGCATACAGCTAAACCTTTGTACTCTATTTACCAAACAACAGATTGAGGAACCCCCGGTGATGATACAGAGTACATCACCACAATGGCTTCAGTTACGGACACCCCAACTTGTGGCTGCACAGCGTCAGGGGATTTTTGTTTCATAGTTTTCTTTCATGCTTGAAAGCTGAAGGTAATACATATTTTACCGTCAACTCATCAAAATTGTGATGAATGTAAATGTATGTTTGACTTGGAATATTTTAACCTGTAAGTGGATCGTTATTCATGTTAAGATAGAGAAATGGCGAAAGATAATGCTAACAACAGACCAAACATGGAACAACCAACAACATCTACACATAATCAACAGAACACACCCCAAAATTCTAATCAGCCGGCCGATATTTTGTTACACAGCGATGCGCACAATAGTCCTCAGATGCAAGGATTGTTAACCGAGCTTAGTAGCCCCCGTTTTTCACATGATCTTGTTGACTCTCCTCCGAGCTCTCTGATGCAAACTCATTGCAATGATGGCGATGTTAGAGTTATACAACGTAATGCGTTTGACAACGTTGAATTACGACAGTTGATAAATTTACAAAATACTGGTGAAGTTGGGGATTTTGGCACATTCTATGCAATCATTATGGCAGGCTTGGATACTTTGATTGTTAGAGCTTCAGACTTTGTACACAGGCCTGGTGATCGTCTGCAGATTGAGTTGATTGGTGAATCTCTGATATCCCCCGTACGTGTGACCATGAGAGAGGTTGAATATAATGAACGCACGTTTGGTAATTTACTTGAAAGTGTTATGCAGAGTAATGCTGAGATTATGATTGATGAATCACTTGAGTTGGTGGTGCAAATTGTCAACAACCGTGAGGGTGGTGCCCCGCGACGTAAAGCTCAAACACTGTTGATAGAGCAGATTATCAATAAAAAAAGGAGAAGGCATATATATGTAGCTGTGAATAATGATTCTACATGTTTTTCCGTTTGTTTGATGGGTATGTTGAACCCACAGTACACATATGCGGAGGCCCTGGTTAGTGGTCGTGAGTTACATACGGGATCGGGTTTAGCGTTAGATGATTGTGTGGCATTCACAGATATTGTTTGGTTTGAAGAAATGACTGGATGTAAAATTGTTGTCTTTCATCGAACACGGGATGGTCACTTTACCAAGTTTCAAAACAGCAAGGCCACCCACCCTAGAACCGTCTTTATATACTTACACGATAATAATTTCTATGGCATTATGAATCTGAAGGGTATTCTGGGTGTGTCATATGTTTGTGAGTGGTGTTATACAGGTTTTAACACCCGTGGTGATCATGGCTGTAAACATAGCTGTAGTGTCTGTCTTCATGAAGATTGTCATATCCAACCCCGTAACACAAAGCAGTACCCGGACTGTAAGCGGATATGTTATTCTGACTTTTGTTATAGACAGCATAAACGCTTGAAGCAACACAAAAGTGTGGGTCGTTGGGTTAGCATGTGTGACCAGAAGAAATACTGTGTTGATTGCGGCCGTCACTACAACGTTAGTATTACCAACTATAAAGTGCATGGCTAACATGTGTCCCAGTTGTAACGTGGATCTGGCAGTTGAAACGAACCATCAGTGTTTCATAAAACCGTCTAAGCCTGAGAACCCCAGTGTGCGTTACATATTTTATGATTTTGAGACAATTGCCAATCCGGTGAACGGTGTACACACTGCAAATTTTGTGTGCGCAATAAGCTTTGATAACGAGACGTGGTGTTCAGCCGGATATGGTTGTGTCGCTTTTTTCCAAAAGTTTAGGCAACCGAAATATAATGACTACACATTTATAACACACAACTCTAAAGGTTTCGATGGTTACATCTTGATGCAGTACCTTGCTAACAATGGTATTGGCATGACACATTGCTAATGGTAGCAAGCTCATGATTTTTACAGATAGCACATTCAACCAGAGATACATTGATAGTCATTGCTTCCTACCGATGAAGCTGGCGGCCTTGCCACGTGCTATGGGTTTTAAGGATTCGAAGAAAGGCTACTTTCCTTACGAGTTTAACATCAAGGAGAATGAGAACTATGTTGGCCCCCATCCGGAACTGCATTACTACGGTGTGAATACCATGATGGCTAAAGAAAAAGAAGAGTTTTTGCAATGGTACGCAACTGTTTCCGCAGATCCATTTGTCATGCAGGATGAAATAAAGGCTTACTGCGTGAATGATGTGGTCATCTTGAGAGAGGGTTGTATGCGCTACAGACTTGAGTTCTTGGAGTGTGGTGGTGTTGACCCATTCCGGTCAATTACGATTGCTTCGGCTTGCATGAAAGTCTTTTGCAACAGATTCCTCACCAAGGACACCATTGCATTGGTCCCCTCAGACAACTACAATTGTTGTCAGAAGACATTCTCAAACAGCTCAATCCAGTGGCTTGAATATGTGGCCTCTGATGAGAACATATCAATACAGCACGCCTTGAACAGGGGTGAAGTGAAAATCGGTGCCTACTATGTTGATGGATATGCTGAACGCGATGGGGTGTGCACAGTCTATGAATTTCTAGGCTGTTTCTGGCACGGTCACCCAAAGTGTCATTGTTCAGCAAGACAAAAATTCAGTACGGGTTGATGCACCAACAATGGCTGACAAAGCTTGAGGCTTTAAAAGAACAACACAACGAACATGTTCAATACATATGGGAGTGTGAGTGGAATCAGCTTAAAAACACATCTGCAGATGTCAAAGCTTTCTCTAAGACCTTTGATTCTCCAGAGCACCTTGACCCTCGGGATGTTCTTTTGGCGGTCGTACCAACGCAATTCATTTTTGAAGTTTACGGCTTGAGAAAGGGAGACTATTCAGTATAACGAAGTCTGTAGTCTTTACCCATTCTGCAACAAGACAAAGACTTATCAGATTTGGCACCCAGACATAATCTTTCGAGATTTCAAACCGCTAGACACCTACTTTGGTATTTTTAAGGCTATGGTGTGTCCACCGAAAGGCCTTTATCACCCCGTTTTACCGCACAGGGTCGGCGGTAAGCTGTTTTTTCCCTTGTGTAGATTATGAGCAGAGTCTGAAAACCAGGTAACTGATTGTTCACATACTGATTCAGAAAGATCTTTAACTGGTACCTGGGTTTCTAATGAGCTGGTTAAGGCTGTTGAGAAAGGTTATCGCATTGTGAAAATATACGAAGTGTGGGATTTCACCAGGACATCAGATAATCTTTTTGCAGATTACATGAGAACATTCCTGAAGCACAAGCAGGAAGCTAGCGGGTTCCCGCCATCTGTGGTTGATGATGATGCTAAAGACCAGTATATCCAGTGAATATCATGAAAAGGAGGGTGTGCAGCTTGACAAGGAAAACATTGTTGTAAACAGTGCTAGGTGATCTTTGGCTAAATTGGCCATGAATAGTCTTTGGGGTAAGATGGGTGAGCGGTCTAACCTTATGACCACGATGCTAATTACAGATCTGGAAGCGTTTAGCCACTACCTTTTTTCCAGTGAAATAGAAGTTGGCTATTTCTCTTCCATCTCAGACACAGTTGCGATGGTACAGTGGTGTTACACAAAACAGACCAATCAAACCACGTAACGGCAACATTTTTATTGCCGCATTCACAACCGCTTATGCTAGACTCGAGTTGTATTCACTCTTGGAGAAGTTGGATAGACGTGTACTCTACACAGACACTGATTCAGTGATCTTTGTCACACGCCACGGGGATTGGGTATCCCCACTGGGGCCATTCTTGGGTGACTTGACCGATGAGTTACCAGATGGTGACAGCATCACTCAATTTGTTAGTGGTGGGCCAAAGACATACAGTTACAAAACCGTTAAAGGTCTGACCTGTCTCAAAGCAAAAGGCATTACACTCAACAGCTACAACACAACCATTGTTAACTTGGAGACGCTAACACGACTGGTTGATAACTTTGTACGAGGCGAGGGTGGTGATGATGATCACGTCCTTGCTAATGCAGACACAATTGAAAAACCGAGTAGTGTCTAAGCATTTCAGAGTTGTGTACAACAAGCGTGTACTGCTCCCTGGTTACAGCTCAAGGCCTTACGGGTCCCAAATCACATTCTAGGATGGATAGCGGTTTTGACCCGTGACTTCAACACCCATTCAGTTGTGTCATTAGTGGCCCGAGTAACAGGGGTAAAACATATTTTGTGAAGATGTTGTTGGATAATGCAGACGTTCTTTTCTCCAAAGAAATTCAGAATATCGTCTGGGTTTATTCATGTTGGCAACCGCTGTATGACGAAATGTTGAAGGTGAGGGAGATTACTTTTATAGAAGGTCTACCAACATCTCTGTGTGATGACAATCTGCTACCGATTCAGAAAAACGAACTTTTAATTATTGACGATTTAATGAAAAGTGCATCAGAGAGTTTAGAGATGAAGAGAGTTTTCACACAATATTCACACCACCGTAACCTGAGTGCAATTTATCTTGTCCAAAACATGTTTGTTAAAGGCAAATCTAGTAGAACTATTAACTTGAACATAAACTACCTTGTTTTATAAACTTGTTTAAAAACCCCCGTGACAATCATCAGATTAGTATTTTAGGCAGACAGATATACCCCGGTCTTTCTTGATTCTTCATGGAGAGTTTTAAAGACGCAACACATTCGCCTTTTGGTTATTTACTTATTGACTTTAAAGCTACAACACCAGAAGACTACCGCCTGAGAAGGGGGTTATTTTCAGGGGATTGGCCTGTCGTGTACGTTCCTAAGAAAGTTTGATCATGTCTAAACGCATTCATAGAAATTTACCACTTTTGAAGATGTTATTTAAGGCAAGTCAACGAAAAGTTATTTTAGAATCAGCGTCCACCGACCACATTCTATCACTCTCTGAAATAGCTCTTAATCTAAGGTGCGGAAATATACCCTTAACAGAATCGCAGCTCCGAAAAGTAAAGAGACAAAAAGCCCAAATTATATACATGTCTAGAAAGAACACTTTAGTCGCAAAGAAAAGAAAAACCATCAACCAATCTGGAGGTTTTCTACTACCGTTACTAAGTGTTGCAGTTCCATTCCTAACCAGTTTAATTGCATCGAGACACGGTTAAACAACATGGATCATGCTCAGAAAATGTTTCTGGTGCCACAACATCAGTTAGAAAAACTGCGAGAATCCAAAACCACTAGCACCGATGTAAGACAATCTGTTGAAAATGATTTGGACTCGTCTATTCACAATATACTGCTGAAGCCTGATATGGATTTACATGAGAAAGCTAAAAGATACTCTGCCATTTTACAAAGATTTTTGACTGTTGTGAGACAGGGGGAGCTTGACACACATACACTTATTTTAAGTCTACCCGGGTCTGAGACTGGGCCTGATGTAGAAAACATGACTGAGACTAAGCAAACTGTTGACCGAAATGTAAACCTTGTTGATGAAATTTTGGATAATGTGCCTGCGAAGCGTAGGAAGAATGTTGAATATATTCTTAATAGAATGCACAGGTCTAAAGATTTGACTTCATGGACTTCAAATGGTGAATTCATTTTCAAAGGAGAGATAATCAAGGGTTCGCACCTGTTTGATCTGGTTAAAAGTGTGACAGCAACCAATAAAATTGCTGACGCTAGAAGGCCATTGGGGTGGGGGGTGTTTTTACAGGCCATGGCATGTCTCAACATGCCTTTTACAACTATCCCAAATGAGCTTGTAAGGTGTAAAATCAATTTGTATAAACAAACGTCTGGCGACACAATGGATGATTTAGCCACTCCCCCAGCAACTGGTTATCAACCAACCAAAGCTTTCTTTGTACCCCCTACCACGGACCCCACAAAATGGCTTCCATTTTATTGTGTTTTTATTTTATGCTTTTTTTATCATTTCTGATTCGTTGTCAAAGTGTATGTTTTACCTTGAATAATTGTTGTATGAAAAATACTTTTTAAACATTGATGTCTTTTACGAATGGTTTTATTTTTGAATAATAAAGCTGACATACACGATTTACTTTTCTATTTCTTTAACAACCATGACACAAATTAAACGATTCATAAGATTGAGCATGTTGTATGCAAATAAACATTGGCTTATCACGCTTACTCTGGTACATCTTAGCTACAAACTTTGAGACTAGCGCATCATTTTCTCGTAAATCATCAATATAAAAAGACATAGCATCTTTATAACTCAGACCTCTTGTCATTAGATAGAGAAAGAACGCACAACGCTGTCCACACGTGGTTGAAATTATGTCCTGTAGTTGTTTTGAACTGTATTCCAAATTCTCACAGGTTTGCAGAAAGGCACTGATTGACTTGGGAAAATACGTAAAATCTGGGGGGTTTCCAAAACTGTCATAAAACCTTCCAATGCCATCGTCTGTTATGTAAATAGCCAGCCAGTGCTCCCCGGGGTGATTGCTCGGGTGTGTATTAACAGTCATCATTGATGCAACATCCCGAACTGGTCCGATAGGTACAGTGGGGAGAACAAGTATTTGATACACTGCTGATTTTGCAGGTTCTCCTACTTACAAAGCATGTAGAGGTCTGTAATTGTTATCATAGGTATTCTTCAACTGTGAGAGACGGAATCTAAAACAAAAATCCAGAAAATCACATTGTATGATTTTTAAATAATTAATTTGCATTTTATTGCATGACATAAGTATTTTATCACCTACCAACCGGTAAGAATTCCGGCTCTCACAGACCAGTTAGTTTTTCTTTAAGAAGCCCTCCTGTTCTCCACTCATTACCTGTATTAACCCTCCAAGGTCCGAGGAGATTTCGGCCGGATTTCACGACTTGGACATTTTGGGTCCTAGATTCATTTCTGTAACAGATATAATCTATTATGATGTATCCTGGTAATCACAAACCCCTTGGCTACAATAAAAACCCATAAAAACAGACTTCTGGGTCACCATTTAGAAACCTCATCTGTATGAAAGGCAAAA
>JACXGI010011314.1:14165-25393 GCA_016801175.1 Esox masquinongy | reverse complement strand
ACTTGATGTTTGTTTTTGCAAACTTCAGCCGGGCTTGGATGTTTTTCTTTGTAAGAAAAGGCTTCCGTCTTGCCACCCTACCCCATAGCCCATTCATATGAAGAATACGGGAGATTGTTGTCACATGTAGCACACAGCCAGTACTTGCCAGAAATTCCTGCAGTTCCTTTAATGTTGCTGTAGGCCTCTTGGAAGCCTCTCTGACCAGTTATCTTCTTATCTTTTCATCAATTTTGGAGGGATGTCCAGTTACTGGTAATGTCTCTGTTGTGCCATATTTTCTCCGCTTAAATGATGACTGTCTTCACTATGTTCCATGGTATATCTAATGCTTTGGAAATTCTTTTGTACCCTTCTCCTGACTGATATCTTTCAACAATGAGATCCCTCTGATGCTTTGGAAGCTCTCTGCGGACCATGGCTTTTGCTCTGAGATGCAACTAAGAAAATGTCAGGAAAATCCTACTAGAACAGGTGAACTTTATTTAGGATTAATCAGAGTTTTAAATGATGATTAATCAGATTTTAAATGATGGCAGGTGTGTAATGACTTGAGTTTGAATGTGATTGGTTAATTCTGAACACAGCCACATCCCTAGTTATAAGAGGGTGTGCACACTTATGCAACCAGGTTATTGTAAGGTTTTTATTTTTCATTTTTCCCCCTCCAAGATTTCAGTTTGTTTTTCAATTGAATTGTTCACATTATAGGTTACATTAAAAGTGGAAAAAGTTCTGACATGATTTATCTTTGTCTCATTCTTTTACATAACAAAACCCTGGCATTGTCACAGGGGTGTGTAGACTTTTTATATCCACTGTATGTTGAACCTTACAAGGTAGTCAAAGCACACAGTGATTAAATTGATTCTCCTTAAATATCAAGGGTCCTATTCTGGTGAAATGTTGATTGTTTCATGACTGCTGGTTGACAAATAAAAATAATCTCTTAGATTGATCAGTGAGTCTGTAAGGATCATTCTTTGGCGCTTTGTCTTGTTCCTTGTGATGGTGTCATTTTTGTCAGTAGTCATGTGTAGAGTTCAGGTAGAAGTCATGAACTTTTCGGGTGATGGCCTGGAGAAATGTTGATTTTTTTTGTTCTGATGGTCTTTTCTCTCTTACTAATTTGTAAGTTAATCCAAACAGGTGGACATTATTGAGAACATGATACTCTGTCAGAATCCTGCCTGATACTGTTAGTTCCCTTTTTCACAGGTTTCTGTTTTTTTTGACAAAGTTCTTTGACTAGCACATTGTGGAAAAGGAGGGTTCTCTTGATTGAGGGATTTCTTAGTTGACTTCCTTCAGTTTCAATTCAGTTTCAAGGTTTATTTGTCAAATGCACGAACAACACAGCATCATCCTGCACAATGAAATTCTTGGCACCCGACAACTAGAGAGAATGAAGAAGAAAAATATATAAGCAAAAATAAATTGCCCTTGCATTTAAATAATAATTGCATTTAAAATCAAGAGAAACATTGTTACCCTTTTAAGTTACCCTTGGAAATAACACAATAATAAATCATTAAACTATTCACAAATAATACTGCAAATGCAAAATAATAAGTAAATGTAATATTTAATTGAGTTTTGTAAAGAAAGATAGCAAATGTGAACTCCATAGAAGTCAGCTCCCTCAGACAAAAAATGTGACTAATTGACCTCTTACAGTTACTATACTGATACTAAAGCCTAATTAAAATGTTTAAATTTAAACCATAACTATAGTTCCATCTTAATCTATATGCAAAATGAATTTGATAGGTTATGGTTGTGACAATCATGGTATGAATATTGTTTGTTTAATTTGATCAAAATAGAGAACTTACCAGACCACATTTAGTCTTTCAACATGATACACAATCAGGAAGTTGAAATGGTGTTCTCATGGAATAGCTGTCCCTGCTCATACCTGATTATTTCAGGATTTGGAAAAAAATATGAAGGTTGACCAAATCTCCGGAAACATTTTTTAGGACTCAGTTTTAAGATAAATGTTCCCAAAATCACAGTGAGCTATTGCAATAAACTACATAAGATCCTTTGTCAGTTAATTCATTTTTTGCCCGTTTTTTAAGGTTTAAATGCTTTAGTGAGTTTGAAGTTGTAATCCTGAGCTCAGGACAAGGTAGTTTTCTGGAATAGACTAATGGAAACATGAGTTTCCATGGAAATGAATAATATTGAAAATATTTTGTAAATTGACAAAAACAAGTATTCTCTCTTAAAAAAGGTCAACTCAATGTAACATTTCAGAACAATTAATTGAACAAAATAAAAATTTTCCAACTATTAAAATTAAGTTTCCTTGCTGGACAAGGATTATCCTGATTCTCATGAATCCCTGACAATATATACACATACCAACTTTTTTATACTTCAATACCAACATTTTCAAGATGATACCTCACATGTCTTTTTCTACTGTTCTTTATAATCTTATAAAGGATGCAGCCTGTATTGTTAGCAGGAGTTAAATTTGGATTTAGGAGTTAAGGGAGCCCAGGAAACAAGGCATGAGTGGAGTCAGGAAAAATGGGTTATCTTTGTGCTTAAATGCATGGAGGATTTCGCAATGACAGAAATTGAAAAGGCTGAGATGTTGGCCCAAACCTTTATGTCTATAGCTCCAACGCTAAGGAGCAGGAGAGAGAGGCTAAGAAGGAAACACAGGGAGGTAATGGAGAAGTGATGATGGAAGAAATTATCTTTTTTAATAGATGGAATGAATAGAACATTAGTCAATACAAATCGGAGTGGCCAGTTCCATGTCTGAAAGACATGAAGACAGTAATCAGATCCCCCAGGGGAGTTTAATTAGTTTGTTGCTTTTCTGCTGCGAATTAAGTATGGGCAACATGGGCAGCAGCCCAGGGCGGCATCTTGCCAGGGGCGGCACGAGGCGCCCGGACAAAAAAAATCGTAATGGTGACATTTGCGTGATCAGTTTTCTATCACTCATTTGCACGTCAGGTAAATGACATCATGTCACCTTGTGGGACTGTGGGTCAATTAACCTTGACAGTGCTGGGGGATGGGTAAGAAAAGGTCTAAGCCATCAGGTGCCCCAGTTTAGGAAAAAAAGAGGACAGAGGAGAAACGCGCAAAAGATAAAGGTATGCAGCAATGTCATCCAAAGGAGTATAATATTATGCATGCAATGAAATAGGCTAGTATAACACTTATGTTTGTTAGCCTATGTTGCTTGCTACACTATTACACAAACATTACGACCACTGACAGGTGAACTGAATAACACTGATAATCTCGTTATCATGGCACCTGTCAGTGGGTGGGATATATTAGGCAGCAAGTGAAAATTCTGTCCTCAAAGTCGAAGTGTTAGAAGCAGGAAAAATGGGCAAGCGTAAGGATCTGAGCGACTTTGACAAGGGCCAAATTGTGATGGCTAGACGACTGGGTCAGAGCATCTCCAAAACTGCCGCCCTTGTGGGGTGTGCCCGGTCTGCAGTGGTCAGTACCTATCAAAAGTGGTCCAAGGAAGGAAAAGCAGTGAATCGGCGATAAGGTCATGGGTGGCCAAGGCTCATTGATGCACGTGGGGAGTGAAGGTGTGGTCCAATCCAACAGTCGAGATACTGTAGCTCAAATTGCAGAAAAAGTTAATGCTGATACTGATAGAAAAGTGTCACAACACACAGTGCATTACAGTTTGTTGCGTATGGGGTTGCATTGCCGCAGACCAGTCAGGATGCCCATGCTGACCCCTGTCCACTACTGAAAGCACCTACAATGGGCATGTGAGCATCAGAACTGGACCACGGAGCAATGGAAGAAGGTGGCCTGGTCTGATGAATCACATTTTCTATACATCACATGTATGGCTGGGTGCGTGTGCGTCGCTTACCTGGAGAACACATGGCACCAGGGTGCACTATGGGAAGGGGGCAAGCCGGCGATTGCAGTGTGATGCTGTGGACAATGTTCTACTGGGAAACCTTGGGTCCTACCATTCATGTGGATGTTACTTTGACACATACCAACTACTTAAGCATAGTTGCAGACCATGTGCACCCTTTCATGGCAACTCTATTCCCTGATGGCATTGGCCTCATTCAGCAGGATAATGTGCCCTGCCACAAAGCAAAAATGGTTCAGGAATGGTTTGAGGAACACAACAACGGGTTCAAGGTGTTGACTTGGCCTCCAAATTCCCCAGATCTCAATCCAATCGAGCATCTTTGGGATGTGCTGGACAAACAAGTCCAATCCATGGAGGCCCTACCTCGCAACATACAGGAGTTAAAGGATCTGCTGCTAACGTCTTGGTGCCAGTAACCACAGCACACCTTCAGAGGTCTAGAGGAGTCCATGCTTTGATGGGCCAGGGCTGTTTTGGTGGCAAAAGGGGGACTACACAATATTAGGCAGGTGGTCAGAATGTTATAGCTGATCAGTGTATAAGCAGGCTAAAAGCCTAAAAGTTTTTCAAGTTTAGGTTCACCATGCCGATTCAATGCTGGCATTTATATAGCCTATTTTCTTGGGGTTGGGTGTTATGTTTTTCTCTCCGGTTCTAAAATGTGGTTGAATTTGGATGATAGACAATTTAAATCAATTCATGCATGTTCGTAAAAGAAATTAGGCCAATAGATAAACTAATGTTTGAGCAGACTTGAGAAATTGACTGTTGCAAGGTAGGGTCAACTTCAAAGTGAGATGAAGTAGCAGTATTAGGCACTCTAGAGTTAAATCCAATGGGCCAGGGTTTGCTTTTGAGACTGTTTTGTCTGGCTTGATATAAACAAAGGAACAAATGCTGTATGTCTGATTATTTTGCTTGTTTTAATCCCAGATGAAGTAAAGCACAAGGTGCCAAAGATAATGGGTCTTTGCTTTCTTGCAGAAACACCATGTCATAATGGAATAGCTGCGTTGTTTGTACACTAGAACTACCAAGGCAGTCACTTTGACCGTAGGTAATAACTTTGTGGAAATGAAACACATTTACCTATAGGACCCTGACTTTTCATAAATATGTGTATGTTTTATTCTAAACTTGTTGTTTCATTAAAATTGATATGGAACAATTTTTCATGAATACTCATATATTTTCCTTATTTCAAGGTTGTAATCACACCAAACGGCCACTACATGGTAGCAGTGGACTGGTAGCGCAGTTTGTATTCACTTCTTGTTATAAAAACAGTAAGAGACCAAGGTATGTCAACAGAACAACATTTTTACATCATTATTATAATGCACATGACGTAATACAGTGCTAACTATCATAAATAGCGAATTACTTAATTACTTCCTGCGGCAGCTCAAGAACTACAACCTACCAAATACAATGGTGGTGCACTTCTACACTGACATCACATCTACACTCTATCCTCACCACCACCATCACCATCTGGTACGCTGCTGCTGCCACAGCCAAGGATAAGGGCATACTACAGTGTAGCATTTGCTTTGCTGAGAAAGTGACTGGCTGCAACTTGACATCCCTTGAAGACCTGCACACCTCCAGGACCCAGAGGCAGCCAAAAAAGATTTTGGCTGACCCCTCCCACCCTGGGCATAAACTCTTTGAACCACTGCCCAACGGCAGGAACCTGAGGTCCATTAGGACCAAAGTACATTTTCTTTCCGACTGAAGCTGGCCTCATCAACAAGACCCGTGTCCCTCACTGACACTGACTGTAATCCTGAACCCACTGACACCAAACAATCATATAGAACCTCATTCTTATTCCATAAACAGTTATTCATATATTCTATTATTAATATTAATGTGTCACTTAATTGTACTGTATTTGGAACTTATGCATTTGCCTGTTATTGTCCATGCACTATTGGTTTATTGTTATGCATCATCAGACCAAAGCAAGTTCCTTGTATTTGAAAACCTACTTGGTAATAAGTGTTTCTGATTCTTTGTGCTATTGTGCTTGAAGTGATATTGAAGTGATATAAGTGATATGTCCAGCACGTGCACATTTTGTGTAAGAATATGATACACACTTTGAAATACAGTTGGCTGGTCAAAGGTGTTCAAATACAGTTTGACTACAGGTCAAAGGTGTTCAAAGATATGGTGATTACAAAATCTCAAGTTTAATGATGCACTGTAGCACCCCCCAAAAAATCTTGGGGAAGTGTTTTGGTGGTCATAGGCCTTTAAACTAAACAAGTATCATGTTAGTGCCCCATATGCCCCATCACTTTCTACAAGGCTATTGGTGACAACTTGTCCATCGGCTTAATCTCACAGACACATACTTGGTAAGCCATTAGAGGTGTAGGCATATCACTGTGTATGAGGTGATCTTAAGGTCACAGAAAATGGTCTAAAGGCTTTATAGGCCTTTTAGCCCGTTTTAAGTCCAGCACATCCCAAAGATGCTCGATTGGATTGAGATCTGGGGAATTTGGAGGCCAAGTCAACACCTTGAACCCGTTGTTGTGTACCTCAAACCATTCCTGAACCATTTTTGCTTTGTGGCAGGGCACATTATCCTGCTGAATGAGGCCAATTCCATCAGGGAATAGAGTTCCCATGAAAGGGTGCACATGGTCTGCAACAATGCTTAGATAAGTGGTACGTGTCAAAGTAACATCCACATGAATGGTAGGACCCAAGGTTTCCCAGTAGAACATTGTCCACAGCATCACACTGCAATCGCCGGCTTGCCCCCTTCCCATAGTGCATCCTGGTGCCATGTGTCCTCCAGGTAAGTGACGCACACGCACCCAGCCATACATGTGATGTAAAAGAAAATGTGATTCATCAGACCAGGCCACCTTCTTCCATTGCTCCGTGGTCCAGTTCTGATGCTCACATGCCCATTGTAGGCGCTTTCAGCAGTGGACAGGGGTCAGCATGGGCACCCTGACTGGTCTACGGCTATGCAACCCCATACACAACAAACTGCGATGCACTGTGTTCTGAAACATTTCTATCAGTATCAGCATTAACCTTTTCAGCAATTTGAGCTACAGTGTCTCGTCTGTTGGATCAGAAAACACGGGCCTGCCTTTGCTCCCCACGTGCATCAGTGAGCCTTGGCCGCCCATGACCCTCTTGCCGGTTCACTGCTTTTCCTTCCTTGGACCACTTTTGATAGGTAATGACCACAGCAGACCCGGAACACCCCACAAGGGCTGCAGTTTTGGAGATGCTCTCACCCAGTCACCAAGCCATCAAAATTTGGCCCTTGTCAATGTTGCTCAGATCCTTACGCTTGCTCATTTTTTTCTGCTTCTAACACATCAACTTTGAGGACAGAATGTTGCTGCCTAATATATCCCACTCAATGACAGGTGCCATGAAAACGAGATCAGATCATTGTTATTCACTTCACCTGTCAGTGGTCATAATATTACGGCTAATCGGTGTATATAGCACTTATTAAGGGACTTAACACAAACGTATCCTTCTCAAACAATTACTTCAGTATTAATGGACCATTGGCATAGCCCTTGGAAAGAATCAGAAGCCTATTGATTCTGTTAATGTGAAGCAGCGTCATCAGCTCATTAACCTGTCGGGGATGCAATAATATCAGATGCATATAGTTACACGACTGATGTCATTGCATCCTTTTCAAGTTATGCAGTCACTTTGTCCATTTCAAGCCAGACAAGTCTCAAATGCGAAACCAGGTCCAGAAGTTTTGACTTCTGAGTGCCTTATACTGCTACTTCATCTCACCTTGAAGTTTCCCCAAACTTCCAACAGTCTACACTGCCTGACAAAAAAAACATCACTGTTTGGATTTAAATAAGGTGATACTTAAGAGCCTATGATTGAATAATTTCTGCAATGATTAACATGTTTAAGCTGGTTAGAATTATTTTTACCCTAACTTATGCAGTGAGTAGATTCTCATTTCTTAAACAACCATGTCGGAAGAAAAGATGTTACTGTGTTTCAGAAGGTTGAAATTATTGGCCTGCATCAAGCAAAGAAAACCACTAAGGAGATTGCTGAAATTACTGGAATTGGGTTAAGAACTGTCAAACGGATTATTAAAACCTGGAAGAATAGTGTTGAACCATCAACTTTGAACCGTCAAAATTGGACTCTGGAGCAATGAAGAAAGGTCATGCGGTCTAATGAGTCCAGATTTACCCTATGCCAGAGCAATGGGCGCGTCAGGGTAAGAAGGGAAGAAGGGAAGCACATGAAAACATAGACCCATGCATATTGCACACTCTACAAGCCTCTGAAAGCAGTATTGTGATCTGGGGTTGCTTCATTTCGTTAGGTCTAATCTCAGCAACAATAAAATGAAATCAGCTGAGTACCTGAATATACTGAATGACCAGGTTATCAAATCAATTTATTTTTTGAGGAATCATTTTAACACATGTATTGGCCACCACAGAGTATGACCTTAGCCCCATTGAAAGTCTTTCGGATGTGCTGGAGAAGACTTTACGGAGTGGTTTGCCTCTCCAGTTGTCAATACAAGATCTCAGCCAAAAATGTATGCAACTCTGGACGGAAATAAATGATTTGACGTTACATAATGTAGTTGAAAAAATGTCCCTGCGAACTCATGCCGTAATCAAAGCTAAAGGAGGTCCAATTAAATATTACAGTGTGCAACTTTTTTTGGGCCAGTCAGTGTATTTCTGAAGTCCGCTCATGACATTCCTGTGAATGGCACACACACAATCTGGTCAATTGACATAAAAGTTCCAAGAAGTGCTAACAGCTACGCGTTTAACACGATCAGATCAAGTTGCCACAGTGACTCTGGACTGCTTCACCTCCGATAATAGGCCAATGCTTCTAGCGCCATCTACCGGCCAAAAATGAGATTTTCAAATACTCATAACTTTTGCACCGATTGTGGTACAGACCTAAAACTGGTGTAATATGATATGGAAACAGGTGCTGTACAACTTTGCAAAAGGCTGTTTTCATTTCCGCCTGATTACATTTTCCACTGTTTAGAATTTTCTGAAAAACCTACCTTTGAGAAGCAGTCCTATGCGGTTCGTCCTATTTCCAAGAAACTTCACAAATAGCATCTGTGGATAGTGTCCATCAATAACTATTAACAATATTAGACATTTCAAACACAGCAGATGTCATATGTCAACAACTTCCTGAGACCTACAATTTCATAGGAAGTGAAAGCATACCTCCACAACCGTTTGTCTGATTCTCACCAAATTTGGTATGCATCATTGGTATGACAAGGTAAGGACATGTGCAGTGTGTGGCTCCAAATGGCCATTTGGGGCTTTTCCAGAAAATCACATTAAACGCTCATTAATCCTGAACACAAACAGGCCTAGACAACCTATCAGGCCTATAAGGCCTATCCTCGAATGGCATTCTTATAGCTTGGACCCCTTAATTGCTGCTTGCAGCCATTTTTTAATGATAATTTATTATTATCTTACGTTGAGTGACTTCACTTGATTTTTCGACCAAAGGTAAAACCCCCAAAACACCCCCTTGCACTGCCCCTAGTGGTCTGGTGCACTTCTGTTTTGCGCAACTTGAAATGCAGCGTTTCTGCAAATGTTGCTGTGTTTTGGGCTTTACTCCTTCAATTTGCCTCGATTGCACTTTTAAAATGCCATTTAGAATTGCCATTTGTACCCGCACAACAATTTATCCCACTTGAAACATGCACTATACTTAATACTTGTACATTTTCTGCCCTCTGTTTGCCTTAATTGCACATTTAGTATTGCCATTTGTACTGCATTTGCCTTCATTGCACATCTATACATTCCACTTGTAATATACATATACTTAATACTTGTACATTTTCTGCCCTCTTCTATTTGCACTTCTGGTTAGATGCTAACTGCATTTCGTTGTACTGTATTTATTCAATGATAATACATTTTAATCTAATCCAACCTATGAGCAGACAAGGTGTTTTATGAGATCTTTCAGTGTTTGTCTATGGTGAGACAAATGGGGATGTTCCTCTGGATACCGGCTCATGTTGGTGTAAAGGGTAATTAGGAGTCAGATGTTCTCGCCAAGTAGGCTCTCAAAAATAATGTTGTTGAATTAGAATTAAAAATGTGTAACTCAGAAGCAAAGTAGTGGATAAGATCAGTGGTTAAATGCAAATGGCAATAGTTGTGGGATCACCTGGGACGACACCTGTATAAGATGCAGGGAAAGTTCAGGACAGGAAGGTCCTCATATCCAGAGAGAAGGGAGGAAAATGTAATTACAAGAATGAGCTTGAGAGACAGAAGACTTAATAGTACCTTGAAATTGATGGAAAAGCTTTAAAATTGGGGGTGTAATTACCATTAGGTGGAGATGTAAACAGTGGAACACATTTTATTTCAATGGCAGAGCTATGGGAGTGAAATGGAACAATTTATGTTGAAGTTAAGGAATAATGGGGTTGGAGAACCAAGTTAAAGTAAGGTGTTGTGTTAAATCTTCGTTTGATTCTGTATTTAGTTCCCTGTCTCGGTCGAAACTCCAGTCCAGTTGGTGGTAGTAATGCACGTTAAAAGTTGGCTACCAACCAACACGTAAAATCCACAAAAGAGGAAGATCGTGGCTGGAACAAAACAGCCTCTATGCATCGCCATGCACAAGTAAATCAATCTATTTAGCGTAAAAAACAATGAATTCATTGAATTCAACCGCAGTATACTTTATTTATATACATTGTTGAATAGATATTACACTAAATCCCAATGTCTTAACCAAGTCGTGGAAATGTACTCTGTAAATGTCGATGACGTCATGGAACATCCGGTTGACATATTAACTATTTGTCATCGCAGTACTACTGCCTTTTTAAAAAATAAAATAAAAACACGTTTGTTGATAGTAAGGGACACATTCAAACCCTGTAGCATATAGTAAAGTCTAGGGCTTGCCACGATTGTTTGATTAAGTCGACTAACTCAACTAATAAAATCTGTCAACCTTTTTCTAAAAACATTTCTAAGCCTGCGGACAACGGCAAGCCAACTCAGTGAAAAACACAAATGAAAGGATCCAAGTGCAAGAGCATTTCAAAGTGTCTAAAAAGATAATGTAAATGACACAATTTTACACTACAAATAAGGTTATCCACCAATCACGACTAAAATGTTACTGCACGTTCATTAATAGCCTAGTTGAATGCGCACATAACTTTTTCAACTTAGACTATCATTCGGCTAGTAATATACTGTGTGTCACAGTGTTCATGATGCGGGAAAGTTATGTGTGTGTGTGTGTGTGTGTGTGTGTGTGTGTGTGTGTGTGTGTG
>JACXGI010011314.1:0-14065 GCA_016801175.1 Esox masquinongy | reverse complement strand
AATTAATCATGCAGAGTTTAGAAAAATCATGATTTAATATTTGCATCATACTGCTAAATTATCGAAAATGTGAAAGAAATTCTGTCCACAAGTCACCTAGCCAGAACAACAAGTTTGCTCTTTGACCCTGGTCTTTAATGCCTGTGAATCCCTTGAGGCACCAAGCACTAGCCAACTCCACCTTTCCCACTGTTCATCCTACAATGCCATTCAAAGAGCTTTCTGCGGCTACATCAACATGTTTACAAAATAATTTCTTTCTAATGATTTGCCTTCTATAAAAATGTAGGCTACAAGCCACACACTGCCCACTCCACCTAGAGGGGGATTTTGGGAGTTGTAGGAACTGACTCAATGTGCTTTAGGGAAAATCAGGACTGATCAGAACATTCAAAACTTGATATCTACACTACTAGTCAAAAGTTTTAGAACACCTACACTTTTTTAGTTTTCATTGAAATTCGCACAGTTTAAGGTCTTAAAGGGGTGCAACAATAACACAACTTGTCGCCTTGTGGTCTTCCCTTACGGAAAAAGGTCCGGAATAGTATTACTTAATCCAGGATGGTTTAGGTTGGGATGGATAGTACTGCCACTGTAAAAAGCGATTATGAGGAGATTACAAGTCATGCTAACTAAAAGACGGACTGGCGAGAAAGCTTAAAAGGGGGGAATATCTCAGGCAGATACATTTTATAGAAAGATATAATTTGAAACCTTAACTTCAAACATTAACTGCAGATGTCTACTAGTCATTTTTGCTTGTGTTTGTGCTAGTATTACAGTAAAAACATACATACATATTACTTACTTTACATTTTGCCCAAGAAAAGTTAAATGTTTAAAAGGAAAGCACTTGAAATTAAATTTTGATTAATCGGTCCGTAAGACCTTCCTGTCTTCAGTAGTCCACGGTGCTTCATGGCCCAGGCAATTGCTTTATTACTGCCACTCAACCTCTCAAACCTATAGCTCAAAGTCTTCTCTTCACAATTGAAACTGAGACTTGCTTACTTCTACCAGTGTTAAGTTGTGCCTGAAGCTTTTGTTCTGTGAGCTGCTTATCACACAAGCTGTTGACTCTTCTGATTCTGTTGTGGTTTTGGATCTGCCAGACCTCTTCTGTTCAGAGTTCCTCCAGTTTCCAAAACTGCAGGAAACTGTAATCACTGACACATTGGCTTTCTTTGCAATTTGTCTGAAGGAATGACCTACACTTTATGGGTCATAATGGACTGTCAGTCTTCCTTTGTAAATTGCCTTTTTCTCACCATTATAATAACAATATACTACTTCCTGCAGTACAATACAGTCCAAATAATGCTTATGAGGGTGTAGTAACACAGTCTGTTCCAACACTGCTTTTATGCAGAGGGTTTGTACCGTAATTCCCCGTTTATAACCCGCACCTTGTATAAATCGCACCATTAATTTTATAGCTTTGTGTGTATACAAACCCGAGTATTAACCGCACCCATATATAAAACACATTTGACTGGAGAATTATGACTCGTACATACATTGTACATTAATAGTAAACATCTGTCAGAGGGCGCTACCAAAATTAATTTGTTGAAAAATAAAATATATTTTTGAAAACCCTGTAATGACAATTGTATTATATTTTATACATGAGTTTCTGAGACCTCTACGTCATTAAGCAATCATCAGTGAAAAAGTTAGCCAGTGAAAACTTAAAAAAAATAAAATGAAATGGAAACTGTGTATTATCAATCAATCAAATTTATTTATAAAGCCCTTTTTAGATTAGCAGTTGTCACAAAGTGCTTTTACAAAACACCCAGCCTGAAACCCCAAGGAGCAAGCAACAACAATGTTGAAGCAAAGTGACTAGGAAAACCTAGAGAGGAACCAGGCTCAGAGGGTTGACCAGTCCTCTTCTGGCTGTGCCGGGTGAACATTTTAAGATTAATTATTAGTTGTAATAATTAGTAAATGCATTTGGGCTCTGTTCAGAGTCTATAAAACCTAATCCAGGTCAGAAGCATGACCAGCTGGACAAGGACAGGGACAACCGGGTGGGGGGTGGGGGGGGACTGGCAACTGGAATCGTCAGGTACCGTCTTGATCTGCAACACAGCCAGGATGACTTTGGACCGTGGCAGCAAAGAGTCTTTAGAGACTGGTACTCGGGAGGTGTGGGCCCAGAGGTGTATTAGCCACACCCATGTATTAACCACTGTGGTTGAAAATGTTTTCAAAATCAAAACAGGCAATTATGGGATATAATCAACAAAATTGGGGCACTTGTAAGAATTCCCTGCTTAATTTACTTCCATTGCTGCAGAACAACTGTAAGTTGTTAGCTCATTATTTGTTCCCTGAAAAAAGCCCTTTTTTATAACTCGAAAATGTACATTATTTTTCAGTTTTTAGTAACTGAAAAACCTTTTTTCTACCTCTGTCGGTTTACCGCTGACCTCTGTACCATAATACACTGGACTTGAACTGCTTAAATGTGGGAGTGTTCTAAAACTATTGACTGGTAGTTAACATAATAAATGCTTAATAAAGAGACATCTGTTACAAAAAACAAAGTGTACTGATATTCAAGTAACTAAGCTATAGGCTAACTACTTGTAGTTAGCCTATGTTTTTGTCCATTGGTGACAGAGCTAAGCCCGTTCCAGTTCAAATATTGTCAACACATTTTGAAAGTGAGGCTGTTTGTGAACATGACTTGAAAGAACTACGAACAAGTGTGGAAAGCAACTGATTGAAAAAAGCAAGTAGTCACTGGAACACAAGACAAGACAAACCTGCCACATTTACAGTATAAAAAAATCTGTAAAAAACATTTGAATTAATAATTTCCCAAACAAGATTTTTTTTGTAGCCTACATATTCAGTGTTTGGAAGTACAATAACCAGTAATGTTGCAGAAATGTCTTTGGGATACATTTAATTTCCTGAAACCATTGAAGGAGTGGAAACCTATTGTCAATGCTCCCTATCTGGCTTTTCTGTGAACCTAAATATGCTTCTGTAGATTTTACAACTTGGGTGCTAATGATAAACAGTGTTTGAACTTTAACCTCTGTTTTGATCCAGGCACTGGATGGTAATAACTGAGGATGGCCACATGGTGACAGGGAGGCAGGAGCCTCGCCTGGTACTTGTGTCATTGACCAGTGAGGGGGGACAGATGTGTTTGAATGGACCTGACATGGAGAAGCTCAGGTTCCCCCTAATTCAACCCGAGAACCCCATTATTGATTGCAAGGTGTTTAGCAGCGACATCCAAGGCAGGGACTGTGGTGACGAAGTGTCTAGATGGCTAACCCGTTACCTAGTTTCTGAGAAAACCTTTCGAATGGTGCACTATGAGCCCCACATGAAGCCCAGAAAGCCGGCAGAGACAGAGTTTCTCTATCCTCAAAGTGAAAAGGTTGCATATCCCGACAGTGGTGCAGTGATGTTGCTGTCTGAAGCGTCTGTGAAAGACCTGAGCAGCAAGTTGGAAAACGATGTCACGGTTGCACGATTCCGACCAAACATCGTTGTTAGCGATTGCGATGCATTCGATGAGGATTCCTGGGAGGACATCCAGATTGGCAACGTGCAGATGCACCGCGTGATGGCGTGCGGAAGGTGCATCTTCACCACGGTCGACCCTGAAACAGGAGTCATGAGCAGGAAACAACCACTGGAAATGCTGAAAAGCTACAGAATGTGTGACGAAGCAGAGAAGCATATCTATAAGACAGCACCGCTGTTTGGACAGATGTTTACCATCAGTAAGGACGGTATCCTCCAGGTCGGTGATGTAGTGTACAAGATAAGCCACTGAGATGGATGGAAGATGCAAGAGTCCCCGCATGTTTGTGCCAATTTATTTTAATGTTTTTTTTCTGTTATTTTATGCTTTTTTGGGTCAGGAAAGTGGTTTAAAATAAAGACTTTTTGCCGTAAGACCACTAGGTTGCATGCTGCAGCAGAACATGTACACTAGACCGCCAGACCTCCCTAGGCAACAATTTGGTCAATTTCTTGTCATATTCAGCATTACAAAGACATTGTGGTGGGCCCAAGCAGATCTGGGACCAGGCTATGGAAGAAATGCTTAAGTGTATAAGTTCTTAACCTTTCTTGTCACCAGATTAAGTTGAATGCATGTTGTATAACTTCAAATTCGCACTGACAGTGTAGCCCATATCTGTCTATACTTTTCTGAGCATCAAGAACAGATGAAAAAAATAAAAAATAAAGCTTTATTTGAACATGAAGATTTTATACGTACATCCTTATTTGTTGTAAACATGTCTCTGCTTCAACAGAGATTTACTTTTCTTGGCACTAACAAGGGCAGTACTTTCTCTTTAAATAACTGCAACCATTATTTTTGTACAGCCATAGATGAGCAAATCTGGTGTTAAGATTTGTCTGTAAAAGGTGCTTCCCATGGGCTTTGATGCCCATATGGAAGATGGGTGAATTACATAACATAATGCTCAATTTAAAACAAATCTCCCTTCACCAGCTCCATGATGGACTTGGTACCTTTGGTTTTATAAATTGTTTTAATTAAAATATATTTGACAGTGATTTAGATGATAAAATGTTTCCCTGCAATATTTAGTCCACAGCAAATATCACAGCCAAACACAACACTGGCGGGTTAGTAATCCTTCCACTTTTACTAAAGATTTTTACAATATATTATGGACATTTTTTATTAAAATGCACACATATCCAGAAATCTGATGTCTATCACCTTTAAATTCCACATTTCAAACGTGGAATATAGCCTTAGATATGTTACTACTATGTAATAACTGTCAAGAACAATAACTGTCTATTTAACTCTGGCCCTGGATGTTATCCCAGACCCGCAAAACATCTGTGTAATCATTTAAGGCCTCTATCAGGGAGAAGGCTGCCTCCAGCTGGTCTTGTGGAAGCTGTGTGGGGGCAATGGGCACAAACTCCAGGCTGGCGGACACAGTGCACACCCCTAGTTCTTCAAGCGACGTCCTCACCTTCTTCTGCTCCGACATTCCACACAAAAACTGATAACAGAGAAAGAGCGGTTTAGTGACGCTGGAAAGCTAATGTCAGTTCCAGGATGTACGACTCAGATCCTAAAGTTAAGTTTTTACTTAGTCCCTGGGAGAATTGGTTTCAACCTGTGTTAGAGATTGGGTAGAGAGACTACACCTACGTTGTGTTCGTTGGGGGGGTGTCTGAAAATATTTTGAAAAAGAAACATCCAGGTAAGACCTTATTTCAATCATTTTAGTTCCGGTTTGGCCACGGTTTTCCATATAGAAACCAGTGCCCAGACCACAGGCCTAGAGTGGTCCTGTGGTCTGGCCGGCTTCCTCTGGTGCAGCGTGTCTGAATTGGGCCAAAAGCTTATTCAGCAAAACCACTCATCAATAAAAGCCCCCATGAGAAGCAGAGCAGTCCATGTTTGGACCTGGCACGCGCCTCACCCGTAGTATGGGCTTCTCATCCTCGTCGTCCATCTCCTGGACATCCTCTGCACCGGCCTCTATTGCAAACTCTAGCGCTCGTTCAGACGACACACCCTCCCCCAGGGCCACCACCACACCCTTCCTTATGAAGCTGTGACGTGCTCCCTCACACATTGCCGCACTGTGAACAAACACAGAAGTAAGCAACAACAACAAACCAGGGTTCTGTAAAGAAAACAACAAACATGACTGGCAGTCTGAATTACTTGACGTAATTGCAATATTGAAACACCTGCATGTGTGCCCTAATGAAATTCACCCTGACACTATTTAACCCCCACTCTTGGCCCCGTCTCAGTTCTGACCCATGCTTGTTGAGTAGGTGTCGGACTTCCTGAAGACTTCGAGTATTGTTGTCAGTCAGAATATCGATGAGCAGCATGCAGCCACCAGGCCCCCGAGCTTCATAGGTGTGCTGGGTTCCTGCCTTGGACTTTTCCTGAGAAGACACATGCGTTTTACATCCTGTAAGTGTGTAATAGGCGAGAGAAAACAAGCAGATTCAAATTAACAGATGTGTGTAATAGTGGGTTGACTCATAACCTACAGGCCCTTTGGATACATCATTTTGTGGACAGGTAGCAGGCGGGTTGAATGCTGAATTAAATTAGAGTCGCTATTCCTCTTCTCTATTTCACAGACAGACACACAGGCTTGGCTCCAGTCCTATCACTTACACATCTCAAGGCACAACTCTGATCTTCTGTCTCCAGATAAACCATAATATATAAATTTGTTAGACATTGTTGAAGAAGCCATCAATGTAGATTTTTTTTACATATACTTATTAAATTTTTACCCTATTCCATTTTGTGATGTCCAATTTGTTATTATTGCCTTAACTCGTTACAACAACTTCACAGCAAGATAGGGAGAAAATTTGGAGGAAAATTCGTATGACAGTGCTAGCTCAAAAAGGAAGTATTTTCTAACACATATGTGCCGGAGGGGTGCGCATTCTCCGGTAAAGAATTAATTTGAAGGAGCACAACCTACCACAAGGGGGTTGCTAGAACAGGATTTGACAAGGCAAACCTATCTGACTTTGATCATGGGCGATGTGGAGTCAATTTACTCTGCCCTATGCTGGACACCGGGGGCATTGTCTGTATCCTGCGACCACAATTCAAATTCCTGGCCTCAAAGAAATTCTGTAGCGAGGCTGTGACTTTGACCCCTGTGCTGCTCCTTTCCCCCAATCTCATTAGATAGCTCTGCATTCAACTTAACAAAGTATGGTTATTATACATGCTCATAATAAGTCTTACATTGCATTTTAACTCAATTGTAATGCATTCAATCGGTGCGAGATGAGTGTCAAAACAATTTAACTTTGATCAAGCAGTCAGCTTACCGCCCCCTTGATGGCAGCTTCTATGGATGCTTTAGGCATGTTCTTTCCTCGGCATTGCTCCACTACATTCGCTAATGCTATGTTGAATTCTGGATTACTAGATCCACCTTCTGTATAGGAAAAAAATAAACTGTTAATGCTTCACTGGTCAAAACATTCAACTCATAATTCTCAAGTTTGAATTTGAGCAAATGCAGTAGTCAGTCAACCTTACCTTTGACTGCAATTCTTATCATCATTGCAAGCTTCATAAACATTCGACTCCGGGCTGCATCTTTAGGACCTTTAATATGTTTAACCTTTGACCACTTATTATGCCCAGCACATAAGTTAGGACATAGATGTAGTGTTCGTACAGGAAAGGTTTTCCAAAAAAAGTAGTGACACAGCCCTGTCCAGTCTAGCTGTACTGGACGTATCCTTGCACTCATGCATGTCGTGATGGTCATGCAGTCAAGCAGACGTGAATGCCGTGTCAAGAAACCCCTCAACGCCACTGCCCCTGCCATTGCCCTTGAGTCAGAAACGAACAATGTAGCATTGACAAGACAGTATTGTAAGTATGCTATACACGTGAGAACCAGAACAGACCGGTCAAGATATATGAAAGCGTGTAAATGGCTAATAACAGTTTCTTCGCTATTTTATATTATAGCACCTGACTACAGATAACCGTGCATACAATAACTAGCTAACGTTAGCAAGTTAGCTAATTTAGGTAACTACTCACTTGCTAAAAAAATCTGTCGACTATCTTATTAATGACTGGACTGGTCAGCAAAATTAATTAATTGTGGTCCTAAACGAAAATGTAGATTGAATGACTGAACGAAGACCCTTTCCGCAAACTTACGCTTTATAATAAGACCATGTACAGAGTCATGCAGCTGTCCTTTCAGGTGAAATTGACACTTCCGTTTTGTCTTTTGATCAAAAAAAGCGTCCCTTTCAAAATAAAAGTCCGTTAGTTAAAACGTTATTGTTACCACAAGAGGTCGACATATATAAACATTTCCTACAGTTAAATAAAATAATTTGAATAGACTATCATTTCAAGGGTGTATTTTGCTTTTTGCTTGTTTTAGTTGAATCATATCAAAAACAAGGTTTCCAGAAATAAATATGTTTTTACTTTCAGTGAAAAAAATCCTTTAACGTTGTTCTAAACAAATGTCATTTTTGACCATGGTTTGTGTTTTAGTGAAAAGAGAGACAGACAGACAGACACACAGAGGGTGACATAGATAAAGAGTTAAGTAAATGCAGAGATACATACAGGGGGGACATTAATAGTTGCACCAGACAGCAAAGAGTTACTGAGGTGGAAAGCTAAGCCAGCCCATCCCTTATAGTCAACAGTAAAAGGAGCTGCATCTGATGAGCAGCTTTCCTTCTCTTCGTTCCTCCCCTTACTAACATCATGCTCACACAAAGAAATATGCTAGAGATACAGTAGTAGGTACTTATCCATGAGCTACACAAGGATCTCCACAGTTAGCCACCGGGACCATACCAATGCTCACTGTTCTCAAGAGAATCACTTTATACAGAATATTGAAACAAGAGGACAATTGGAAAGGCTGGACGTTTTGATTCAACTACAACTTTCCATCCTACTACACCATGGTTCATGTGTTGCCATTCATTAGAAGGGTAGAAGGATGACCTTCTACCTAAGCTTTAGCTCTTTTTTCCTCTGAGTTACGACATCATGTTCATTCTCTGTGAGATGTGTTCAGACAGCTGGGTAACAGGAGCTGTAATGGGACACAGCTTCACGGACTCTCATTCTACGTGTTTCAGCGGGAAGTTTCCTTTGCTCTACCCCAAAGAGGATAAGTTGTGATATGGGGGATAGGGGGGGGTTTGGTGAGTAAAATATAGATTTAGCTTGAAGATCAAAGGAACAACATGATATCTATTAGAAGAATCAATGCTTTTGTTCTCTGCTTTTTCTTGATGACTGCCAATGCACTGGTAAGAATCTTTTACATTTAACTACTAAAATAAATAATGATTGATTTAATAGATTGATTGATTTCTACATCCATTAATTAATCTCATGTATTAGCACATTTTTTAAAGATATATTTTTAAGCATTTTTACACTTTATTAGATGGAGACAGCAGGGAAAGACAAAAAATATTTTCTTTTGAAAGAGCTGTGCATCGGATTTGAACCCATGCTTCAGCAGTACATGTGCACTATAGGTTGTGGTGTAGCTTACTGGACAACCTAAGGCAATGGCATAGATTTGTATTGTATATTGGGGGGGTCGGAGTCAATAAATCCCAGGATTTTCACTCTTTTCCAAGGGGGTCACATTGACCTGTCTGTAATATTGGGGGGGGGGAGTCATGACCCCCCTGTCCCCCCCTAATTCTACGCCCCTGACCTAAGGCCGTGCATTAGTAATTTCTAATCAAGCTTTCAATGTATTTTGGTAATGTTATTTATAATGAGCAACATATTATAAAGGCTTTGTGTGTTTATGTTTACTATTAACAAAATGTATAAAGTCCCTTGGGAAAGTTTTCAGACCGCTAAGCAATGCCTAATTTTACTGAATTACAAATGGTACATTGACATTCCATTCAGTTTCATATTTTATTAAACATTAACACTGAATATGAATTAATGTAAGGTGAAATTGGTTTTATGTTGTCAAATACTTGCTAACATAAGAAAAATAACTGAATTATGCTGCTTGCAAATATTGAACCCATACACAACTTAAAGACTTTTCGTAAGAGTGTACCAACATTGGATTTTAGCTCATTCGTCTTGAAAGATTAACTTCAGGTTGTTCAGGCTGGTTGGACAATGCTTGTGGAGGGCAATTTTCAAATAGTGTCACAAATTCTCATGGGTTTGAGGCAAAGACCTTGACTGGGCTACTAGAGGATATTCACTGTTTTATTCTTGAGCCACTCCACTGTTGCATTAGCCTCGAGCTTGGTTGTCCTGCTGAATGGTGAATTTCCTCCCAAGCCACAGTTCTTTAGCGAACTGAAAGGGGTTCTCTTGCACTATTTCCTTGTATTTTACTCCATCTATTCTTTCTAATTCTAACCACAATTCTAGTCCCTGCTGATGAGAAGCATCCCCACAGAATGATGCTGCCACCACCACACTCCACTGTAGGGATAGGTCTATCTTTAGGCATTGGCTGATTTAATTTTGCACCACACATACAGCTGTGAGTTTTGAAAAAAACAAAATGCTTTATCTTAGTCTCATCTGAACTGCACCCACTCTCAAGCTTTCAGGCAAGCTCCAGACTTGCTTACAGATCATACTTTTTGAGAAACAGCTCCTTTCATGACACTCTCTTATATAGTCAGAGATCTTAATAAGGTCAATTGGTCTACCTGTACTCCACTCCTTGCTACTGAATCTGCAGTCCTTTTAAAGTTATTGTTGACCTCTATATGGCTTCTCGCACAATTATCCTTCTGTTTGAGCGTTAGAAATAAAAACTAACAAAAAATGTAGCTTGTAGGCACACGTCCCTCTAGATGTAGTCACCAAAGTACAACTTGGCAAAGGCAACCATGTCAGACCATCCATCCTCCACCCCAGACCCTTGTAAGCCAGTTTGCACCGGCCTGGCTCTGGGATTCCCAGGCTGATTGGTATGCAGCAACCAGGATAAGATTAAGCCTTACACCCCGAAAGCACTCATGAGCCCACTGCCCCAACCACCTATTTAAACCCTACCTAATCTCTCTGTGATTCAATTTAGCACATTATTAGACCCCCTTGCAATTTTTCATAACGAGTCCTCTATCTTAATTTTTAGTTTTGACTTGTTTTGACTAGTGTACTCTCATTACAAAAATCTTTCCCAGATAGCTATCTATATCCCCCAAATCTCGTGAGGTCTGGCTTACTTCAAAATCACAACCACAAAGCAGGTCTGAAATGACCTTTCACCTCAGACCTCTATCCCAGGGCTCTAAGGAAAAGAATGTACTGGTACTTTCAACTTTAAAAGTAAGGAGCACCACAAAAAAATAGAGAAAAAATATTTGTAAATGTGTAAATCTTGAGATATAAATTTAGCTATGCACTTTTAGCCATATACAACCCCTCGTACCTTATTCGTTAAGCAAACCACATCCAACAACCAAAATACATTTATAATAAATTTGTAAGATTATTTTTGCCTGAATTAAAACACTAAGAAGGTATTGCTGATGTTAATGTCTGGAGCCAAACATCAATCTCTTCTCCATCATTTCTTCATTTCCTAGAATCAATAACTGTCGGCCCTGAGGTAGATCTATAGCTGTACGCTGCTCAGCCAACCTTAAAATCACTTAGGTTGGAAGAAAACATAATTAACAGACAATACTAGGGAGATGTCCTGCAATGATTGTTTTTCAAACACATCATCCCAGGCTGTCTGCCACACAACAAAAAAGACAACACAGACCATGAATCTCAAACCAGCCTCCATCCCCAGAGTGCCCTGTGGTCACAGTTGACGAAAATCACAGTGACTACGGCTTTAATAAATACATCAATTCTGGACACATGACTCGAATGAGCAATTTGTGTTTCAACTTCAATTTAAAAAGCAAGCATGAAATTCAAATTGAAAAATTGTTTAGAAGTCTGTCAATAACAATTGAACATTTAATTTAAGAGGTACTTTGCAAATGTATCAAGTCTCAAATTCAGACATCGCCCCTCCATTCTTTTGGGTGAAATTGGTCAAAAATAAAGTGGTGCCTTATGGGATTCCACTTCACTTGTGGAGGCTGCAATGTTGCACACCTGCTGCAAGAAAACACTGGAAGGTCCAATTAGCCTCAGAAAAGAAGCAGACAAGGCAGTTGTAATCAAACTTTCCTGAATCCATAATGAAGTTGTTTAGGCTTCTTTCAGCCTTGATACGAGCAGAGAGGGTTTCAACTTAGACTACACTGACAAACCAAAACCCAGTACTGATGAAAAGGCAAATAATCCCACAGCCACAATGTACCTATATTATGTCTTTCCTCAGGAGCAGCCTACTTGTTGGAAATCAATACTTTTCCTATAAAAATGAATCATGTACAACAATCAACAAACATTTCTATTACTCCTAAGGGGTACTTCAAAATTTTATCAATGAAGTATTTTACCTGCTTCTCTGGAACTTGAAGATACAACAACTTTGTTAAATTCAAAGTAGTTTTGCTTGCCCAGCATGAGCATAATGATAAATAGACTTCTAGTCACTTGGCTAGTGCTAGTTAGCAAATGCACCAGCGCTAGTTATCTACTTCCAACTGCATGTGAAGACAAGAAAATGGTATTCACAACTGTCTGACACTGGGTGATTCTAATGTGGACTAGGGTCATCAAGCAGTCATTGCCGCTGCCTCATGGCAGATGAACCGCTACAGCATGGATTGAATCTGGCCCATTGCCGATATCAAATAATGCTTCAAAATTCCAGAAATATACAGTAAATAATAAAAAAAAACTTTCCTCATCATGGAGTCAAGTAAGCTGAGAGCTTTTACACTTTCCATTAAATAAGGTGTAGAGACAGTACACTTTTACACTTTCCATTAAATAACAAGTAAAGACAGCACGCTTTTACACTTTCCATTAAATAACGAGTAAAGACAGTACGCTTTTACACTTTCCATTAAATAACGAGTAAAGACAGTACGCTTTTACACCTTCCATTAAATAATGAGTAAAGACAGTACGCTTTTACACTTTCCACTAAATAACAAGTAAAGACAGTATACTTTTACACTTTCCATTTGTTCCAAAAATGATCATAATCCATTGGTTAATTTCTCATCTTACACATTTTAAACCAAGTTTGTTTTCTACTGTAAATAAATATTTGACCCTTTGAGACATTATATAATAATTACCAGATGGCACTGCACAACACCACTTCTACTAAGATAAATAGTTTTTAACCACTAAAGTTTTGCTTTGTTACGAAGGATAGGAATGCTTTGGTTCAGTGCAGCTGGAAAATATTGCTTAGTGCAGGTCCTATCTTACGGTAAAAAGGCACCAGCAAATGAATTTTTAAAAATCTGTTTTGTGGTCTGTTTGTTATGTTGGAATTTATGTTTTATATCCGATGAGTTTAGGGTGTCACCCATTTGAGCTGTAAAAAAGTAACTGTTGCTTATCATTTCACTTGGGGTGTCATGACTGGCAGGTTTTAACTAATTTCCCTTTCATCGTGTGTGAACAACCGTCTAAATTCATAAATTCCATACAACTCATATTTGTGTTTATGAATTAACTGTGCTAAATATGACAGTTCTATTTAATTTAGGTTAGTGTAACAATTTTTTGCTGTAACACAGCTCAACATTAAGACAGATTGAAAAAAACCCAGAACATCTTGATAATAATTATTTAGGCTTGTTTGACATGAGGCCTTCCTCTACCTGCTACGTGCTTTCAGTTTCTGGTCACTAAGCTATAAAAGTTCCAGGACACAAAAGGCCCGCACCCTGGCTATCATTCAAGAAGGCAACATGTAGTGAGCTGAGCACACAATACAATTCCCTGAGTCCACCTCAACATCCATTATGTTGTTTTTATCAGCATCCTGTCAGTCCATGCACTTAACAGATTGTCCTTCAAAACAAAACTTTCCACTTTAAATCTAAATATAAATCCACGTTGTCTCTAATATATTATTAGTTTGTGCTAAGTGAGCAAAATACACATATAAATAGAAAGAGGAAGATGCAAAAATAATATACTATTATGTATTATGGAAAAGAAGCGGATATATATTTGGTTGATAAATTGCAATGATGGTAACTTTCATTAACTTTTTGGTAAAACAGAAATAAAATGTGATCTTCTTTATGAAATGTGTTTCAACAGTACCTAGGATGAAGCAATGTGTGGGCTATAACTCAATCAATATAAAAAATGAAGGAATGCATGTGGTGCTTCATACTATTTTAGGTTAATAGCACACATTCTACTAACAAAACATGTTAACTGATTTAATATGCATACAGTGGATATAGAAAGTCTACACACCCCTGTTAAAATGCCAGGTTCTTGTGATGTAAAAGAATGAGACAAAGATAAATCAGAACTTTTTCAACCTTTAATGTGACCTATAACGTGAACAATTCAATTGAAAAACAAACTGAAATCTTTGAGGGGGAAAAATAAAAAACTCACAATAACCTGGTTGCATAAATGTGCACACCCTTAAACTAA
>JACXGI010011313.1:6945-18666 GCA_016801175.1 Esox masquinongy | reverse complement strand
CTTGATTTCTAACTGTAAATACAAGAGTCATACAAGATATAAGCATTGTATAACTTAAAAAGTACAATACATTAGCAAAGACATAGGTTGCATCTGAAATGCACTAAATTGGTTATGGGGTGCCACTTCAGATCCAACCCGTTGTGGATGGAGAGCGTTTAGCCTGCCACTCACAAAATCTGCAATGGCTCCCAGCCTGCGGTGCTGGTCCTTCTGCAAAAGGCCCCGAAGCAGACTACACACAGCGTCTGACTTCCCTGGGGGTAGCGGCAGAGGCTTGTGCAGGATGCCATCATACATCTCAGAAACATCCCGGCTGTAAAAAGGGGGCTGGAGACCCAAAGACAGGATGAGTGGAACAGAGAAGAGACAGTACTGTAACACAGCCACACACATTTGCTGAATTTGGTAAAGTAATTGTCTTGGACATTTGATGCACATATGTGGGTTGCACCTAGATTGTGCTTGCACATTACAGTAGCTTTTTAAGATAACAAAACATACAAGACTATAGATCATCTCATAGAGCACAGCTCCCAAACACCACCAATCCACTGTACGGTCATAGGGCTCCTTACGCAGAACCTCAGGAGCCAAATACTACAGAGAGAGCGAGAGGAAGACACAGTTAGAAAGTCTATTTAAATATTACACATACAGTATCAATTTCAGGGCTAAACCTCACCTCAGGTGTTCCACAGAAAGTAGACGTGGTGGTCTCCGGCTCCACTCCCTCTTTACACAGCCCAAAGTCTGTTAGTACCACGTGGCCCTGTGACACATTGTATGCACCATCCCATTACAGGAATAGACGGATTGCACTGTATGCACCATCCCATTACAGGAATAGACGGATTGCATTTTATGCACCATCCCATTACAGGAATAGACGGATTGCATTTTATGCACCATCCCATTACAGGAATAGACGGATTGCATTTTATGCACCATCCCATTACAGGAATAGACGGATTGCATTTTATGCACCATCCCATTACAGGAATAGACGGATTGCATTTGGTACTGTTTTGTGAAATCTTAAGATCTTAACCTCGATAAAATGAGAAGCAAGTGAGCTCAAGTGAAAATATTACGATAACATTACATCCACTTATGAGAAAACGTACCTGAGAATCTAAGAGAATATTCTCCGGCTTCAGATCTCTACATAAGAACAAAAAATATATTTTATTTTGCAGAGCCTCCATTACAACTTAATCATTTTCTCAGTGCATGTATCTTTGTGAACTGACCTGTAAACTATGTTGAGGGAGTGAAGGTAGCCGATGGCACTAGCAACTTCAGCAGCATAAAACCGAGCCCTGGGTTCCAAGAAGCATCTCTCCCTCTGTAGGTGGAAGAAGAGCTACAAGACAAAAATAGAAAGTTGGGGAATAGTTTTTTATTCATATTTTAGTCATTTAGCAGATGCTTTTATCCATAGTGAGTTATATTATTGATTGCATACATTTAGTGTCTATATTACTATACAAGCATAATGTAACTTTGAAGTGACGGTGAGGAGGGGATTAATGAGCCAACTGGAAGCTCCAGTAGCCTGTTAAAATAAGTGCTATGGGGTCTTTAGTGACCACAGAGAGTCAAGATACCAAGAGATCATCCCATCTAAAAAGTGTTATCCTACACCGTGTAATGTCCCCTTCATTGTCCTAGGGCAATGGAATTTAATCTTAAAACCAGCGGGAAGAGTGCCCCCTACAGGCCCCTCAACATCAGTTCCAGCAGAATCTAGTTCCCATCCAGGACCGACCCTGTTTAGATTCAGAGGTATGCCAACAGCGGGATGAATGGATGATGACATTTTTTTCCAACTATCGGTCTGCTGGGCTCTGTCACAGCATGTAATAATATTAACACTATATTAGCTTATCTGTAATAGCACAATGATACAGAGACTTTGCACTGAGCCGATGATTAATTGGAAGAAAAGTGTTTGTCACTACACCAGTAGAGCCCAGGGCTAGGTGCCACACTGCTCGACTGCTTCTTGGTTGCTAACAGCTTTGGCAGCTTTAATATAAATAAAGGATTACTTATTAGGGACATAGCTACAGCCCACTACAGTCCACTCCATCTGCCATCACAAACAGCCACATGAAACCTTTCAGAAACACCAAGGCCGTAAGCTAGCTACCTCTCCCCCATTGACATAATCCAGGACAAAGTAGAGCTTCTCTGGGGTCTGGAAGGAATAGTGGAGGCCCACTAGGAAAGGGTGCTTCAGGCTCTTCAGCAGCACATTTCTCTCTGCCATTATGTTCTTTTGCTGAAAACAAAAAGTAGCATTTATCAGAAGGCAGGATGGCAGAATGTCAACCCCACTGCGTCAGCCACAGGAACGAGACAGAAGACAGTTATACAGGGACAGAACACCTCTTTCATACAAAGTTCTATATTTCACATTGTACTGTAGTCATTCAGCTGATGCTCTTAGTAAGAGCGTCATACGTACAATATCAATTTCCTACATTTTGTACCTTTAGTACTTTGAACTTCTATATATTTTTGTTACAGGGATGCAAAGGAATGATGAAAAAGACAAGTGGAAGCTGGGGAAGGTGAGGAGGCCATGATGGTGTGAGGGACAGATTGGACATAGCCAGGACACCCGGGTTAACACCTCTACACTTACAACAAGTGCCATGACGTCTTTACTGAACATGTGAGTTAGGGCACTTGTTTTTTCCAGTCCCATCCAAAAGAAGAGCCTCTACACAGGGAAATGTCCCCTTGGGGCATTGGGATTTGATCTTAAGACTAGTGCCCCTACTGGCCCTTCAACACCACCTACAGCAGCATCGGGTCTATCCAGGGACCAACCAGCTTCCAGGGACCAACCAGCTTCCAGGGACCAAGCCAGCAGAGGGAGGCTGAACCTCAGTGTCATTTATGCTGCGTTAAGTCACTGACAGTGCATCCAGCTACCCACTACAGACCAGATCTGTGAGACAGCTACGTACAGATAGGCGTTATTTCTGTTTTGAGTATTTTAAATGTAATGTTTTAACTACTTTTGAGTATGCTGTAATTTCTTTTTCACTTGCCTAATTTACAGTCCACTATATTTCTTAACATGATTTCTTAAGATACTTCAGACAGCTATATTTTTTTATTTTACAAAATACTTTTCAGCAGTTCTAATAAAAATCTGTTATTGTTAAAAGGTGCATCTTATTAGAATAAACATACCCAGCAGGCTTCATAAGTATTTTTTATATGCATTGATATTTTGGCCATATAGTATTGAGATAAATTTACAGTATAACTAATGCAACAACTAAAAAAGATAAACAACCCCATAATATAGTCAAAGCAAGTAAAAATAAATTAATAATTACAGTAGCTAAGAAAGTTGTTAAGCTTTAGGGCGGTCCTTGGAATTATATGGTACAACTACAAATAAAAAATACCTTTATTTTAATTAAACAAAAGGGTTAGCAAAATTGTCTTGGATTTTAAATTTTTGTAAAATCTTGTGTATAATGTGTAATAGTAATTTATTAATTGCAATAGTTATTTATTTTGCAATTGTTAATTGTGCCCATCTCTGGCTCCACATAATGTGTTTGTAATTAGCAGAAAAACTCCATGATTAATTTACTTATTTTTATAAATAACAAATGATATACAACAATACTGGCAATGGTAAGCTAGGAAACACAACAGCGCATGGGGCTGTAAAAACATTCTGTCAGAGTGCAAAGGACAGAGCATATTTTTTGGATTAGATAAGATGTTATCTTTCTTATAAACACATAACACGGACACAATACAGGATAAACCAGTTTTTCTTCACAGTGACGTTCATACACAATTTGTTAATTTAATTCATCTTCTTCACAGGAAATAACCTGTATGTGAATTTGAAAATCAGTAACGAAAACGAAAGGTTATAGACCAACCTCCTTTTTCTTCAGGATGACTTTCTTCTGTAAAACTTTGACAGCATAGAATTTGTTGTCAGCTTTGAGTTTGGCAAGCAGGACCTGGAAGCAGGGTCGTTGTCAGTAAATCTCTGGCTGTTTACTCAACACTTATCTACTAACATCACACTCTCTTGTAATTACCCTTAAAAAAGTTGTAAATGTGAAATCCATGTAGAAGGACAAAATGAGCACACAGAAATAACTTATCTGATAATCGGTTGCACAAAATATGGGGAGAAGTAATCAATGAAAATAATGCAATGACTAAAATAGTTAAAAATGGCCTTCTCATCATTAGCACAATGTGTCTTTAACTTGTCTTCCTTATTCATTGCTTTTGTGTTTGCCTTTTCATCAAGGTAACCTTAACAGTTCTGCATAGACTGAGTTAATGATTGATGTAGACATGCAGCCTTTTATCAGGCAGAAAGCAGAGCAGTCTGCCTTACCTTCCCAAAGGTACCTTTTCCAATAACAGCCAAGAAGTCAAAGTCAGTGGGCTTGGCACTAGAAAAAAAAACAGTGATAACACAGATATGTCATACTGATTGACAGGACACTTCTCATAGATTATGGCAGAGACCATTGTCACAATATGACTCTGATAGGCTATATGAAATAACATATTGATCAATTCACAACAGCACAGTAAAAGGCTTGAGTAGTTGCAATAGATGCATGGAATCATATCAAGGTCAGTTACCCAGCATGCTTCATAAGTATTTTTTTTTATATGCATTGGTATTTTGACCATTTAGTATTGAGATAAATTTACAGTATAACTAATGCAACAAATAAAAAAGATAAACAACCCCATAAGACAGTCAAAGCAAGAGACCATTGTGTCACAATATGACTCTGATATGCTGTATGAAATAACATATTGATCAATTCACACAGTAAAACACTTAAGTGGTTGCAATTGATGCATGGAATCATATCAAGGTCAGAAGAGTTGTCAGTGGATGTTTATGCAGATGCAGAGAACTACAATTCCATTTGTGAAGAGTTGCCAGCTGTCAGTTCTATGTGGCATTATGGATTGTTGAAAACTATTAATATGACACATACTGTGGGTTGGCTGATGGTCCCAGGTTGACCTCACTGAGCGTGGAGGACGGTGATCTAAGCTAGAAGACAAACAGGAAATAGATCCACAACATTGACTGCATTTGTACAAAGTTGACTGCAAGCGGCACAGGACACTGCAGATAGCAACACTCACTGGATTACTGTTCGCCATGTTCTTGATCCATTCCGTGCCCACTGGGAAGGCTACATTAGTGCTTCACAGACCTATCATTGCAAAGACAACACAAAAGGAACATCATGATCTGTTGGCAACCTTGTCAGCGGACCACTGTTCTGCTGGTCCCCCCTATGCCAGCCTGACCCTCAGAAACAGGTAGTTCTGGTTTGAAACCAAACGTAGGCATAACAAAGTACATTTGGTACTGTGGAGAGTTTGTAATAGTGGACATGTTTACACTGTAAATATTATTTTGCGATTCCCATGTCTATGAAGGTGTGTAGGATGGCTTAGGTCATTACTAAAAGCAACTCAAATCTCCTCACCCCAGACAGAGCCACATGCCAAGAATGTTTGAATGTTTTGAAATGTTCCTACCCTGGTCTTAGGAAATGTTTAACCTTTATGTCTACTGAATACATTTAGTAACCTTGATTTTGACAACATACAATCTTGTGGATCAGCAATATGTCCTCAGGAGTACATAGTTGCAGTTGAGGTTTTAACATGATGTAAGAGAGCCATTTTAAAGTGTAATATACAACTATTTAGGGCTTTCAAAGGTATTATAGGCCTCATGTTCTCAAATTACACTACCTTGTAGAATATATGCAAATTGAGTGCAAATACACTATTACAAATCAGCATTTTCTGTCATCATAAAACATGCATTCCTGTTAAAATCGGTCTACATGTTTACTCTGTATTCCTCGCGCGTTACAAAGGCTTTTTCATTTATTTCGAGGACATTTTCCTACTTGTTACAGAAAACTCTGCATTTTCAACAGGCAGCAGTTTTCACGAATTTCCATAAATACGTAAAAAACATAAGAATGGTACATTTCTCAAGTATATTCTCAAGGTACCCGCAATGAACGTTAAAAGTGAGCTTACCTGTCACAGTTGCGTGCGGTCGGTGGCGCTGTCTAGTGGACTGAGTGATCGAAGCTCTGCGGATCTTATTAAGTGTGGTTGTAACAGCTCAGCACAGACCCGTCATGAACGAGGGTTGAGCTGCAGCCAGTGAAGCATTAAGGAAATCTAGAGGCGTAGGGGTGGTGTGTGTGAGAGAGAGATCTAAATCTGTCGCGTATATATCGGGAAAAAGGTCCCGGCAGAGTTAATAAAACCTGACCATTAATTCCCCAAAAGTATTTTGTGGTCCCCACAAAAACCAAAAACCCGATTTCCAGCTTTGGGGTTAGGCTTAGTAACCTTGCAATTATGGGGTTTGATTCTACATTAGTTTTAGGTGTTAGGGCTTTGTTACGTAAAGGCATAACGGTTGGGTATTTGAGGTTAAGGTTAGATTAAGATAAGGGTTAGGTTTAGGACTAGGGGGATAGAGGACATTAACTCCTGGGTCCCCACAAAGATAGAAAAACTAGTGTGTGTATGTGCAAGTGTCATCACTAGTGGAACAAGGAAAATCAGGCCAAGTGTGCACATACACACCTACAGAATGCTATTTTAGTCTTGGGTATAAAGTCCGAATTATTGTTATGTGTATGCTGTAGGATGTTTGTATGGTAATCAATGATTTGTTCTCACAAGCACGTAAAAACAACATGTGTGTGTAACAATGTTACAAATAAGGTACTGACAGTTTTTAAGAGCATTTTTAGCAGAGCTTTTTTTTCTTATGGATGGGACCTGAAACTTTCTCTTTCACTGTGGTACAGATGTCGAATCGTATTTAAAAAATATAACCCTAGAGCAACACGACATAGGAATTATTATTTTGATTAAAATTGAATATTTTTGTAGGGTTAATACATGTTTCATTCAGAGCAAATCAGACGTGACATTTTAAGTGTAAAATGACTAACTTTAGAAGACATTTAAGAAAAATCCTACAAGATAATCAAATTAAGATGGACATCTGTAAACTTGGGTGTGTTTAAATGAATGAACACAGCTGAGCACATAGTGAAGTTGTATATAATGCCTGCATTGCAATCGAATGGCAGAGGTGAACAGTAACAGTGCAAAGCTGTCGAACGCTTTAAACAAGCCCTTAAATTACGAGAGAATAAAACGCTTCATAGACCTATCTTAGTTTGCATAATCATTTTCATAGCGTTTGAATTTACACCAACATGTTCGAAACGTAGCCTACCATTCGTCATTTTACCATAAATCACGGGGAAATTGAGCGATATGCGCCATGCACAGAAAGCTTGATACAGTTGTGACACAATTGTCTTCACACTCGCAAACCTCCAGTGGGGGTTCTTTATCGAAAATGTGTCCTCAGAAGGTGGCGTATCGAACTATCAGTATCTGCAAGTCCACGCAACAAAATAATGTAGCATCTCGAGTCTTTTTCGATATTTCTCTGAAAATGTAGCTAATGTTAACAAGCCCTAATCACTACAGTAATTGACATCAGCAAAGTAAAGTAAAAGATTATGACGTATACCTCTCTATCTCACACACAATTTTATAAAGTTAATGAATTTCAAACTGAATTTACTTTATCATCATCATCACCAATTAACTGTAGTCAAAACAAGAATTTGAACTGGACATTTATTTGTTCATATGGAATGAATGATTTTGACCGAAGAATATAGTGACACAGTTTGCCCACCAGAGAGATATGTATTTCCAAGAATCCTGGAGCCCTTGTAGCATTCAATAAGTACAGTGCATAAACCTACATAAAATATAAACCTGATACAAAACAAAAAATACCACAAATATTTGGATCTTTTTGACTGAAAATGTAAACTTTTTGACAATGTTCCAAATGAATTTCAGCATTTATAAGTGCTTTAAAAACTTTTCTGGTATTAAAACCTGTCAATTTGCTTTATCTACTGACCAACTAAAGGTACAGCAGCATGACTCCCGAACAAAACATCATAATTTCATCTAACTAAATCACATATAAATGTTTTTAATATATTTTGCATACTTAAAAAAGTATAGATTTGATGCTCTTTACACTTTCAGGTAAGATTTCATCTGATTTGACTATTTTTATTGCACAAGCAGTTAAGCAACCTTATAGAAAACTTTACTTAGGCATGTGCCCTGTTTTTCCCTCTTTCAATTCTGTCCCCATCTCCCATACCCTCTCACCCCAAATCTTCCTCGTCTCCCACCACTTCTCATGCTCTCTCTCTGATGGGTGTTGAACACCAAACACAAAAAGGGGTAGGATTCTGAATGAATTATTTGGCACATGATGATTGGTCAGTCTCTGGTCAAGTGAGGGCGCAATCACTTGAGACCTTCGTCAGTACTCTTGAACATTAAAATAGCATTGGAGATTTTGAGGGCGGGACCAAGCTTGATGCTCATGATTTTCACAATGTCGGTCTGTGTCAATAATAGGAAGGCCTCCCCGTCAATCATCTGAGAAGAAATACAAAGAAATTTCAGAAATATAATATAAGACATACAAAAAAAGAGAAGTGGTAGAATATTACTTACATTACTTTAGTGTTTGAAATGTGCTCCCACTAGTTTGAAAAGATTGTACTCACCTCCTCTTTGAAGACACAGGCCTGTTCTTCACAACCAGTTAGATTCTGTACAAATCCGAAGACCTGTTACCAAGAACAATGAGTTCTTGACTTTCTTACTGATTCAGTCATTTGCAACAGCCCCAGATACATGAGGGGAAGTAATGCAGCTCTTACCTCCTCTACTGTCCATGCTGCCACCTGTGTAGCGTGGATGCCCTGGACGCCAGGCAGCAGTTTACAGTGTTGCTCCCAGCACAGAGACAAGGTTCGGTCCGGGTGAGCCGACAAGGCAGACATGAACAGAGACGGGCAAATCCCCTCTGTGGTCATCGCTGCAACACAGGAACACAAATTCATAATTGTATTAAGGCACGGAAACTCATGTTACAATACTATATGAGATGAAGTAGACTTGTACTGCCATAGCGCGTCAAAGTGCGGCTGTAAACATCAGTGGACCTGTCCACTATGTACGGAGCTTAAAGCTGTGATACTCACTCTGGTATGTTCTCTGTTGGCTTTTTCTGTACTTGGGGGGACGGCCAATCCTGACGATAGAGAAAGGGAGACCTGGTGAAAAGCGGGGTTATGGTATCCTTTGGTATCAGAGGATATCATCAGTAAACTACTATGACTACTGAGTGTAACTACATACAATATTAGAGGATACATCACTAAACCACTATGACTTCTGAAACTGACTACATACAGCATCATAAATTACATCATGACTTCTGTGTCAAACAACAAGACATAAATCCTTAGCCTCTGTTGACATGAGGCTGACCTGCCATGGTACCGGGACTTTTTGGTCCTTTGGCCAAAGACTAAGATGTTTCTCTTGGCTCCACTGCCCTCTGTATCTGATAGGTCAGTCTTGAGTCTGCCCTGGTTTCGCTCAGCCAACGGGCAGCCTGACAGACAGTGATGTGCTGTAAACCGCCCAGTCACGTGCCCCGAGCCATCACATCCGGGTGTCGGACACTTCCTGTTTTAAAAGTTGTGTTGACTGCATTATGATTTAATTACTCCAAAATTATTACAACATAACCATTGAATTGGCATGGAACACATTTCTGCTTCCATTTCATGTTTCATCATACATGTTTCACATATCATGTCGGGGGCTACTGACCTGTGATGGAAGCTATACTTGGTGGATCTGGAGTTGGTGATTCCTTTACAGGGCATAGAAGGGAAACTGGATTGGGCTGTAGTGGCAGGCTCTCTGGGGCCTTGATTAAAACACACACACACATACAGATAGAGCTCAATGTCATCAAACAGAACATGTATATACTCATAAAAAGCTAGCAAGTTTATATATATAGCACAATTCATACATAGAAGCAATTCAATGTGCTTTACAAAGAAAAAGAAAAAAAAATAGAAATACAATAATAAAAATACAATAGCATAAAAACAAAAGATGAGGTATGTTAGATGTTACCGAGGTCTGGGGTTTTGTTGGAATCACAGGGGGGCACCTTTAGAGGGTGACCTGTACTGTCACACCAGCCCACTGGATGAATGTCAGGGTTGTCCGAGTCCATCCACTCATCATACACATGACTCCAGCCATCAAAATGGACCTGTGGTATATTTAAGAAACAAGGCACAAGGGGGTGTGCTACATTGGCAGTATACCAGAAACCCCCGAGATGCCATTGCTATTAAAAACCAGTTGGCGACTAAAAATGCGATGGCACAATCCTAATACAAAACATGGCAACAAAGAAAAAAATGTTCCAAAGTCAGCATACCCTTAATTCTTAATACTGTGTATTGCCCCCTTTAGCATCAATGACAGCGTGAAGTCTTTTGTAGTAGTTGTCTATGAGGCCCCAAATTCTTGCAGGTGGTATAGCTGCCCATTCATCTTGGCAAAATGCCTCCAGGTCATGCAAAGTCTTTGGTCGTCTTGCATGAACAACATGTTTCAGATCTCTCCAGAGTGGCGCGATGATATTAAGGTCAGGAGACTGTGATGGCCACTACAGAACCTTCACCTTTTTCTGCTGTAACCACTGGAGGGTCAACTTGGCCTTGTGCTTAGGGTCACTGTCGTGCTGGAAAGTCCAAGAGCGTCCCATGTGCAGCTTTTGTGCAGAAAAATGCAAATTGTCTGCCAGTATTTTCTGATAACATGCTGCATTCATCTTGCCATCAATTTTCACAAGATTCCCTGTGCCTTTAGAGCTCACACCCCCCCAAAACATCAGTGAGCCACCACCATGCTTCACAGTGGGGATGGTATTCTGTTCACTATAGGACTTGTTGACCCCTAATTTACATTTTCACCTGTGTGTGTCACCTTGAGTGTCTGTAACAAGGCCAAAAATTCAAGGGTACGTAAACTTTCAATCTGGGCCATTTGGGTGATTTCTGTTATCATGATTTATGATTTAAAAAGGAGCCAAACAACTAAAGTGAGGGAAAAAAGAATTTGATCCCCTGCTGATTTTGTACGTTTGCCCACTGACAAAGAAATGATCAGTCTATAATTTTAATGGTAGGTTTATTTGAACAGTGAGAGACAGAATAACAACAAAAAAATCCAGAAAAACACGTCAAAAATGTTATAAATTGATCTGCATTTTAATGGGTGATTAAAGTATTCAACCCCTCTCAATCAGAAAGATTTCTGGCTCCCGGGTGTCTTTTATACAGGTAGCGAGCTGAGATTAGGAGCACACTCTTAAAGGGAGTGCTCCTAATCTCAGCTTGTTACCTGTATAAAAGACACCTGTCCACAGAAGCAATCAATCAATCAGATTCCAAACTCTCCACCATGGCCAAGAACAAAGAGCTGTCCAAGGATGTCAGGGACAAGATTTTAGACCTACACAGGGCTGGAATGGGCTACAAGACCATCGCCAAGCAGCTTGGTGAGAAGGTGACAACAGTTGGTGCGATTATTCGCAAATGGAAGAAACACAAAAGAACTGTCAATCTCCCTCGGTCTGGGGCTCCATGCAAGATCTCACCTCGTGGAGTTGCAATGATCATGAGAACGGTGAGGAATCAGCCCAGAACTACACGGGAGGAT